>JABFEV010000008.1:0-16160 GCA_013618395.1 Fusarium domesticum | reverse complement strand
GGCTTGGAGGATGGAAGGAAGGAAGGAAAGAAGGCAGACAGACAGGCTTAGCAGGGCAGGCACAGAGCAAGGGCACGAGAATGGGTTGGAAGGGAAGCAGCAACTGAAATGATGCCGGGCAACGAGGCCTCGCGAAAACGCCTTGCTTGCGATTATACTACTACAGTGCCTCATTAACCAAACAAACATTCCAAGTTTCCCGTCAGTTCCTTCACCCTCTCTTGTACGCAACCCTCATCATCGTACATACGTCCCGTCTCATTCACCGCGTACGACTATTTGAACTCTGTTCTGTCGGTGACAATGACGACGAGGGGCATGAGGAGTCACTAGGAAGGGGGGGAGGGGTTGCTACGCAGATCTCTGCACTCTCAAAAATGCTATGCTACCAAAACTGCGGCTTATCACGGAGTGTAAAGGCGGAAAGAAGGACATACACGGGAGTGAGAGAGGTGTGTAGACGTACAAACACGCTCACACGCCCTTTACCAAGTGTACTTTTGGTCTGGTTTAAAAGGGAGCGGAAACAATTCTCTCGACAGCCCCTGCTTAGACTGAAAGAAAGCTCCAACAAAGGATGTCCGAGGGTGTGAGTACAAACAACCTGCCAAGAGATGAGGTTGCTGATAGTTATTATTACTTACTGACATCTCTCAAAATGCCTTGATTGGAGAAATGCGAAATGCTCTGGGAAATGAGAACTGGTCCGCACGCACATAGTCATACTCGCAGATGCGTTAGCCGACAGGATATATCGACACACAGACCCGGCACTGCGGCGTTCGCAAAGTCAAAGGAGAAGAAAGGCGTTGCTAGGCTTGAAGCACCGAGACTAAAACTGACGCCAATCAGTGCCCAAGGGGAGTCAACCAGAGCCCAATGCCCACACTGCCCACACAACCCTGACAATATCAACCCCCTTGCAATCCCGGGGCAACTTCCCTGTCTTTCCACAAAATCTCTCTTGCTCTCCCGCCGGCTCTTGTTCTTTGTTCCTTATAACCCCTCGGTCTACCACTTCTCTTGTTGATTTTTTGAGTCAGGGAAAAAATAGAGGGGGTCCCGACTTAGCATGTCAGGGCCAGACCGACAGCAAAAAGAAAAGAAACGTTGAGAGTGGCACAGAGGGCGTGTAGCTGCGCCAATACTTAGTCTCAACCCTTCCTAATGGTTACCAATTACATGTGCACACAAAGAAGTGTCAGAGACAACAAATCGCGAACAGGGGTGGGATAGAATAGGCAGTCTTGTCCCCAAAGCTTCGTCACGACACGACAAACTCGGGGGAACTGCCAAGCAACGCACTTCTTTGATGATTGATCTTTGTGGTTTGCCATGGTTCGCATTGATCTGCCAACCTTTTAGAGTCTACAATGACTTGAGACTTGATCGTCCGTTGAGGTCTAACCCACCACTCGGCACGGCTTGACATGCGTCTCGTGGCCCAAGGCAAGTCAAGTCACCAGGTCAGCCCACCCAGCAACGTTTTTATCAACGCTGTACATTGTACACGTAGTTTTTTATAATGGAAAAGAGGTCTCTTGAGCTGGCCGTGTCTAATGTCGGGTGTGTTTCGAGTCGGAATTCTGATACTGGTGACTCATCCATCACTCGCTAAAGAAAAAAAAAGAAAAAAAAGGAAGACTTCTGGGAAACCAAAACCTGGCGGGATGTGTCAACAAGGATTCCTATCTTTTGTGGTGGTGGTGGTGGTGGTGGTCATGCTTGTCAATGCGAGCGCTTCGGCATATGGACCAAACCACCCATCAAGAGATCAAGGGGTATGGTTTGCCAAAGTATTCAAATCCTGCACGTGTATGACTAAAGCCTAATTTTCTGGTCCTGTCCCCCTTGTTCGCGGTTGTCTCGATGATTTGTTTACATCCGTGTATCAAAAGCCTTGTATTGAAAGTCGAGTACTTTATTATGATGAAGAATATTAGAAAAAAAAAGAAGAAGAAGAAGAAGAAGAACAAAAAGAAGAAAAAGAAGAAAAAAGAAGAGAGCAAGAAAAGGACAATATTGTAATTTTGCACTCTTAAACGAAGCATTTACCACATTAAATGCCAGGGCTGATGTGGAGGAGTCGGGTAGGAAACAAAGATCCACAGATTCAATTTAGAGAAACGGCCCTGACGCTTGTGTGGGGAGGCCGGTTAACTGGGACCGGATCCCGGGGATGGTCTTCCGCTAGTCCTGAGGGACGTCCCCGTTTTTTCTTTCCCCTCTCCTTCTTCTCATTCAATTCTGGGTCACGGCCCGTCCTCGACCCAAAACCCGGCGCTGATTCTCTTGTTCTTTTTTTTCTGGGGCTTTCCTTCCCGCTTGTCAAAGAGAATAAAAACTGGGGGCGGGCTTTGTGATACCGGTCGCTGGAATGGGCTCATTTCTTTTGTTTAATTAATTATTACTGGAATGAATGAAATAAGGAATGAATTAACGAGGCCCCCAGTTAACGCCGTTTTTTTTTCTGCAATCTTTATCACTGTTAGAGATGACTGACTGTTAGAGATGAGCCTATTCTTCACCAGGTTTCCCACAAATTATCCTCAAGGTTTGTCGCTAAACCCACGGATCTACCCGTCCAACGGTTATCGATTTATGGCGAAACGAATCGCACCTTTTTTGCCCTTCAACTCCAGGCTCCAACTGAGCAGGGTTGGTCTGACATGAAGAAGGAGATGATTGTCTGCCATGGCAAGTAGATACTCGTCTTTATCACGGTACACCTATTCCCATACACACCCTCTTGTGATGATCCTCCCCAGCAATTAGACAAAGTATACAACTACAACAAATCGGATCACACGATCCCCATTTACCATCCATCATCTTCAACCAGTCAAAGTACCGTCCCCCCCCCCAACCCTATCAATACAACATCCAATCCCCCTTCACGTCTTTTCTGCCTTGCAGTTCTGTTTTTCTACTTTTTTTTTCTCTTAAACAAATCCAACCTACACGCCCCCTCCCATTGCGACTATTGCCTCGTTCGCTCCCCTCGCCATACTAGCCGGGCTACGGCTAGATTCCTAGCTGCGATGTTTTTCTTTCTGATGGTGTATAGAGTGTACAGTATGACAAAGAAGAGAAAAGAGCCTCATCTTTGTTCTTCGGTCCTCTCAATCTGATATTTGAGGCGTTCTTCTGAGCTGACCGATCAACTTTTGATTACGACGGTCTCAAGATGCTTACTGATGGTTTCTTGAAGCAAGTTTTTGAATTACTAAACAGTTGTTGTCGTCTCGCAAATTCTATTTTTTTCTTCTTTCGCGGCCTTGACCCCCGCATGACCATATTTGTAGGCGACTCAAAGGTTTGGAAAACGATTACATCACGCGATGCACCTGTCGCGCGCAATGGACACGCGGTCACGCACAAGATGCATCTTTGTAACAGGGACATTTGAATGTTTCTTAGTATGGGTACATCTCGAATAAAATCCCACCTCTGGAACTACTGTAATTTATAGGAGATGACTACCGGTACTAATGATAGAGAGTCTTACTGTTCACCTTGATGCTAATTGCACCATAAGCATGGACCTAAGAATGATAGAACCCTTATACAGCTAAATAATAAGTCTAGTTAATTTTATAATAAGAGGCCTGATTTTATAGTAAAATAAGACTACAAAACTACAAGCCCACACCCGTAGTATCTATACTCCCATATGACAAGGTAGGTTTAGTTTACTAGAGGTAGGCACCTTGAGCTTGGTGGCAGTAAGTATATCATTGTGATGCGATAAGCAAAAAGCCATGGTGCAAATAGCAAGACTCATGGTTCATCTGTTAAAGTGTCTATTCTAATGTCTTCTTCCCTGTCCGATCTGCCTTTCTTGAGCCGCTTCCCTGTGCAAACTGATTCCTTAATTTGAGAAGTACGTACTTTGAGCAACGGTTTGGCAAATGACTGAATAAAATAAAGCGATCTATACTAGAGTGTTAGCAAACCGACAGTGCCTTAGGTACGTGGTATAATAGCGTACCTTTAACCATTCTCTGTATGCTTACCAGCCAACAACAGATAGGCAGGACTAGAACTATGTCATGCATGACATGCCTCAATATGTAGACCTTTCCAGGGCCCTGTTCTGACACATAAACACACAGACGGACGACCCAACAGACTATCTCGAAGGATGGGTACAAGATGAACCATCAGGAAAATAAAACAAAAAACAAAAACGCAGCTCATATAGCACACCTCCTCCTCAGCATCTCCTCATAGTCTTTGATCTCTTCCGACTTGGCATCCATAATTGCAATCAACCCAATGTGTCTCCCCCTGAGATCCTCAAACTTGTTCTTCCAGTAGTCAACCTGCTTGGACAGGTCGGTGACTCTACGGCTGAGATTCTGGTCGAGTTGTTTGGACAACTGGCGCAGTCTGAACCGTAGGTCTGCGTTGTCTTCTTTCAGCTTCTTGTTCTCCTTTTCAATTTTGCAATCTTGCTGCCATGGTTTGTTCCGACCCGAGCACCGCAGCGATTTGTCGTCGGCCGTGAGGCAGGCGATCTGGTTTCGGAGACCAGGAATGACAACGTCTTCAGCACGGGAGAGTCGGCTACGTAGCTCGTCGTTTTGTACACCAAAGGCCTGGTTTGCCTCGTAGTAGAGCTGGTTTTGTTCGTTGAGGGCACGCCATTCCTTACGGGTAACTCGATAGTATTCGCACGAGTGGCGATGGTTGTGGTGATGGTAGGAGTGAGATCGTTTGACGGTTACCAACTGAGGCATACCGTCAGCTCCTGTCTCGACGTAGCATCGTCGAGGCATGGCGTTGTTGAGTTGAGAGTCAAAAGACTGACAGCGTTGGATGGTGTGAATGATGGTGAGCAGTCACAACTCAAGATGATGGATGATGAAGAAGACGACAAGGTACTTGAAGAGATTCTACAAAAAGAAAAGACACGACAAAGGATAGTTTGAAACTTGGGCCATGTTGGTTTTAAACCAATGTCTGCCTTGAAGCAATGCCCGTACCGAAAGCACTGAATGACCTTCTTTCAAGCCCACCAGGATAGATCCTGGAAACACTCGACTAATGCAGGTGATCAAAGGACTCGCCTGCAGCGAACAGTGAATGAGAAGATGGTCCAGGCGTGAAGTGAGAGGACTATAAGTTATAACTTGACATAAGTGCATGATGAGAACCAACAAAGGCCACGGGATTATAGGATGTGGAAATCAGAGACGGCAAAGACAGTTTTGATCGTGGCTTGGACGGTAAAGGAGGGTAGGATGATGGCCAAAAGTGTATTTTGTCCGCCTTTTAGGACTTAATGATCAGTAAAATCTTTGGAACATACAGTCCCGGATTTTGGTTGAGAGAAGAGTTGTTTAGTGTGGCATGGCTGAGTCGCAAAGCTTGTTGGGTGAAGCATCGGGCCGGGCGCGTGGTGCTTGTGCCTCATCAAAAGAAAAGAGTCATTCTGAGGAAATGGGAGTGAGCGTGAGAGACAAAGGTGATGGGGATTTTAGACAAAGGTATCATGACAAGAAGGGGAGTGTATGTGTTTGTGTGTGTATGTGTGTGTGTGTATGTGTGTGTGTGTGTGTGTTCCGCATGCTGATTTACAAGACAATAGTGTTTGAATGGACGTGGTTGTTATTTGCTATCTACCCTTTGGAGGCTTATGAAGGATGGCAACTTGGGTCTATCCTTTGGTTTGAGAAGAACTGGAAGGAGGTAGTTCAGTTTAATAAATGAGAAAGAACTGTCAGCTTTCCATTCGTCGTCATCTGCTCTGTCTTGCATGAAGCAGGTGCAGTTTGGCAGTCGTTCGTTCCTGACGGGAAGGTAAGCATGAGCGGGAGATCGCGTGTGCGCACCCTTTCCGCAAGGATTGTACAGTATAAACACTGTACCTACATCAACCTGATACGCAGGCAGACGAGGCATTCTTCCGACACTGTGCTTTTACAAGTGTGTGATCATCCCGTCAGCGGCCTCCAAACCACTTCTCTCCTCTTCACTCCATCTTTGGGATAGCAGAGACACTATCGCCACGGGACCCTTGCAGAAGCGTCATGGACAGCCCGACGACTCGGTTCGAGGGCGTGACATATGGGACCTGGATTTAAGTCGAGAGGCTGGTTAGAAGGGAGATTTGTAGGTAATTTCGTATGTTTATTCGAGTTCATGGATAATACTAACGTTGTCATCAGGTTGCTTATCGTGGTCTCTTTACTTCTAGGCCAATAACATACCATGGTTTTTTATAATGAAATTTAACTGTACAAACACCACTTTGGACACACACCAAGACAAATCTTGGTCCTGACCTCAAGTGTCGCGGCCTCATAGACAACCATGGTTTCTTATTCCTCTCTATTACAGTGGTGTAGGCAAACCCTGTCTAGATGGCTAACCCCCACGTCGCCCAAGGATTTCTCTCTCTCTCTTCATCCCATCTAATTCTTCTGTGCCCTCTCCGTCTATGTCTTGTTCCATCCTCATCAAGACCAACCCTTCTCCGCGCTGCCATCGCATCATCTCGCCGCATCACATGCTCACGACACCACCCAGAGTCTCCTTCTACTCGGTTTCTACACCCTTGTTGACTGCAGGTGTGTCCGTCACAGAAGAGTCCATCGACGTTTCTTCCGGGTAGACCATGAACTGACGTTCTCCTTGGACGACGACAATCCCGCACGACGCATTTGTGGCCGGCACAGAGCTCAAAAGGTGGAACTCTCGCATCTCGACAGTCGCGGACTCCGCATAGATGCTCGTCACAGTATCGGGCCCCTACTTCTACCCGTCGGCCGCAAGCTCTTCTGTCATCGAGGCCCGGGCAAACCCCATGATGATCTATCCAAGTTAGTCAACATGCTAAGTTGAAGACTGCCCACAACTTACGGTCTTCACAAAGAGGATGGATAACTCCGCGAGATACAAACCTCTGTTTCTCACACCCAGCTTCCGAACATCGCTGATGCGCCTCACACCTTCGTCCCTCAGTAGCCTCTGCATCACATCCATCCGCCACACACTCATGATACGGGCAATACTCGTGCTCTAGTCTCCTCATCCTGCAGTTCTTGACTTTGCATGCATGCTCTTTGCAATACTCACCTTTCGCAGACTCTCTACCCTTGACACAGCCAGGCTCGACGCACGTATGCCCCTGACAATGGGACCCTCCCTCCCTCTCAGCATCACAATCCACCGTCTCGCAGTAATGAGCGCCGCAGAATGGCGAGGGGAAACCATTGTCGCGAAAGTGGCAGAGACGTAGGCACCGTGGTCGCTGACATTGTCTGTGGCGCTCGCAAAAGTCTTCTGGGGCAAAAGATGCGCAGTGAGACTCGGAGCATGTGTGAGTTCTGCAGAAGGGGCCCGGGTCCTTTGGAGAACGGCACAGCTCGTGTTCGCAGCGATGATCGTCGCAGAGGCCAAGTTCCTGACCACCTCGTCGGCCGCGTTGGTTCTCGCAGTCTTGAAACGTGCACAGATCTGAGACATGTAAGTCTGGGGTCAATATTCCAGGAGAAGCTAGGTATTGTACGGAGTTGTGTACAGTACTTGTGCACTGCCGGGTTGCCATCCTTGACGTCTAACGCACATCGTGTTCCGTTATCAACAGCCGTACACCTTCCATCTACACCTTTGTCAGCTATGCTCCCATGTTGTAAGCATCATCAACCCACGTTCTCTACACACCACTGCCCGAGGCAACTTGGCAATCAGGCACGCTCGGCCGCTCTGAACCTGTCTGCATGCATGGAACTGGCAAAAGTGCGACTCGATTCTCTGCCCGTTGATCCGCAGGTTGGCTCTTCTGTTGCGACAGACTGTACCGGTCGCTGCGCAGACATCTTCCCATTCTTGGTCGTGTTCTTCACCGTACATGGTATAAGAGTAGGCAGAGTAGATGTGGTGAGCCTAGCAGTGACTTGGCTGGCTGGGTTGATATATCTTGGAGGAGGAGGGGCCTGGTCTTTCTAGAGATGTGATGGTACGTTGCACAATATGCAATATCATGCTGGCGGGGAGCTCACCTGTTACGGTTCCTTACATGGGCAAACAGAAAAGTGCGCTTTTACAAAATCATCAGTCTGTTGTTGCCAAGGTCATGTCCATGTCCAACTCAAACCCTTCGATAGCATCAGCACATCACATATCGATAATCTCAGTTCAGTCAAGTTATAAAAAAAAAAAAAAAGGATGAGGTTGTCTATTGAGACCTAACTCATTTGAATTCTTCCCCTTCTTCCTCCACCACCTCTCCCATTTTATCATCATACTCCTAAATCATGGTATCATTCCAAGAAAAGTCACTGCATGCTTTTTAATAGCCTATGCGGCCGTAGTATTCTAATCGTTTCCTCCTCCTCTTCTTTTCCTCATCTGATCCCTCCTCCAAGGCCGACGCTTGACCTTTTCGTTTTGTACCGCTTTATATAAATAGCAACTGTGGGACACTAGTCGATAGTGTCGCATAAGAGAGAAGAAAAGAAAAAAGCCACAAAGCAATTCGAAGGAGGCGGGGAGGGGGGGATATGGTAAGACGATTGTGACGTTGCATCATAAAGAGTCTGCCACGGCGGCCTGGAGACCTTGAAGCAGTGCTGCCTCGGCGGCATTGTCGTTCATATCGTGGTGGGATACCGGTGTCGGCGTGTGACTTGGCAGCTGCTGGTTCTGGACGGGTGGCGAGGGAAAGATCTGCTGATGGTGATGTTGCGGCGGAGAATAGTGTGGATGTTGTTGAGGTTGGGCGGGCTGGACGGGTATGTGGTGAGCAGATTGGGGAGTCTGTACGTGTTGCACGGATGGGGACTGGTGCATCTGACCGACGGGCGTCGATGTTTGCGACCGGGAATGGGCTATGGCCTGAGCCTGTGCGGGAGAGTGCATCGCAGCATGACCCTGATGGTGCTGATGCTGAGATTGAGGTCGAGGGGTCTGAGGGAGCTGTGACTGAGGGCGAGGAGGCGGCTGGGCCACTGAATGTAATGACTGCGCCGTTGTGGCTGGCATACTTGATCGGGACTGCGGTAGTGACGAGGCAGGATATCCTGATGTCGCTGCCGCGCTGAGGGCATGAATCTGAGCTTGATGATGTGCCATTGAGTTGTGCTGCGATGATGCGGCTTGTGCTGCCTGAGCCGGCGTCATGACACCAGAGCCGACGGCCGTGGCCGGACTGCCCGCAGTCCGTCCCTGAGGGGGGTTCTGCAGCCCTCCGGCGAGAGTCATAATTCCTTGTATCCTTGCCTGGTCCTCCTCCGAGTTCATCCTAGCACGTTCCTCAGCCTCCTTTCTAGCAGCCTGCGTGGGAGCTCGTGTCTTGAGTTCGCCCGTGACTGCCTGTAGGTAGTAGGGCATCTCCGAGTTGGTTTTGAGGAAGAAAAGCTTGAGGTTTCGAGCCTTGTCTTTGAGCTGTACTTGAGTCCGATCTTTAAGTATATCCGACATCGTGCCGCTCTGACCAAACAGTGTGAGAATCTGACTCCAATGAGGGCCCTTGACCATGTCGAGACCGGCCATGAGGGCCTTTTCCTCCTCCTGTGTCCAGGGTCGACGGGTCGAATGGAGACCTTCTCTCCTAGTGTGAGCTGATGATTTGGACAGAGCAGCTTGGCGGGCCTTGTCATATAGTATCGAGCTCGGAAAGGTCTGATTAGGCGGTAGGTTTTCTCCCGGGGGCGGTTGAGGAGCTGGTGGATCGGGAATGCTGTGAGTGTAGGAGTAAAAGGGGTGGGCCTGTGATTGCTGCAGTTGACTCAAGTATGATTGAGCTGGCGAGACGTTAATAGGCTGTCTTGATGGTGTATAATTGTGCAACTCGCCTGTACTCGTGGGCACGGTTGGTTGGTAAGGAACTGGCGACAACCCGTGCAATGTAGTTTTGACATAGTTGGATGTGCTCTCCGCTACCAGGGCCTCCAGTTCCTTGTAGTCGGTCAACAGGTCGACCTTTCCATTTGTCTGCTGAGCCAAGGGTTCGTCCTTCGGGGGACTCGTAGGGGGCTCGGCCGACAATTCAGTGCTCTCGATGGCCGGTGCTGGCTCGGGATTATCGTCCGTTAGCCCGGCCAGAGCGTTTTGCACCAGGCCAGAAGTCGTCTTCTCGAAGAATGATGATAAGTCATCCAGATCCAGGTCGGCGTCACCCGATCCATCGCCGAGAAAGTCCATTGGCGAGGGCTCAATGACAGGCATTTCAAGGCCTAGTTTTGACCCAAGGTCTGATACGGAGGGGAGTCGGTTTTTTGCATGCGTCCCGAATTGCCGCAGTAGAGTGTCGACTGGGTACTTTTCTCTCAGCGCAGCTATCGCGGTTAGATTGATCACAGCATTGCACCAGCAGTACACTCACCAGAATCTAATTGCGCGTCGCCCAGCAGCGCTTCTCGACGCGATCGTAGGGAAGAGACAAATTCCAAATCCGCCGGAGTCAACTCGGCACCACCATGGAACCCACGTAGCTTGTCCTCGACCCCGTCAGTCAGTGACTCGTTGAGCAATTGCTCGACCTGTCGTTCCGGTGACCGCGCTGCAAGAGCCTCAACGGCCATTTGTGTCTTGAACGCCAACAAGAGTTCGACAACGTCCGAGCCGAGATTGGATATTTGCCCTCGGAACACTGAGTGAAAGTAGTGCTGTGCTTCATTATACGACAAGAGGTCACCGCTCAACAACCAAATTCCAAATTGTGCCAGGTTCGAAAGGTCGAGAATGGTGCGGAACTCGTCGTCTTGCACGTCGAGTTCATCCGATAATAGGATGGGACTGGTGGAGTAGATCTGCCTCGTTTGCTCAAAAGAGGACTTTAAGAGCCGAAACGACTGGTAATGTTGGGAATTGAACTCGCGAATGGGTTTTATTGATTCGTCGAACGGTTGCGAAAATACGAGAAGGATGGAGATGGCCTATCCCAACACATGAGCGCGTGCTTCTCAGAATGTCGCATGGACTTACCAGATTGCCAAGCGCATGTCTACTAGCGTTGCGCAAATACTTTTGAGGACCGGAGAGAAAGGTTACGGGGACGGGAGGTAGATCGGGCTCGGGAGGGGGTGCGTTGTCGACATCCATCGGATCATGGCTGGTCTGGGGCATGTCGGAGTTCTGGGTGAATTGGCTGACCAGATCACCGACGTTGGAGAGCGCATTCTGAACAAGCAGAGCGAGACCATCCTCTAGCGACTCTTCGGCGCCGTTCTGGTCGTCAAAGGCGTTTTCGTGGGTGGTGATGCCAGTCTCGGCCTTGACCCTCTTTGACGGGTCGTCACCATTGGTGTCTTCGAACTGTCGTTTTGTCGCGGCCTGGAGGATGCCGTCAAGGTCCAGCCCATCGAGGATGTTGGACTCTTGCTTAATGTCTTCTTTTTACAGTGTCAGCATGTCTGGTCATTGGCTGGTGCAAGCTTGAGATATATCTCGAGTTGCGACAAAGGCGGAACAGTCGAGTACTACACACCCGGAGGAGACATGGCCGCGCTCAGATCGGGCTGCGCGGGCTCAGCCATGATGGGGAACTTGGTCAGGTCATAAGCAGGCAGCAGAGAATGTTTGTATTTCGTAGTAGAGAGATCGCAATGCGGCGCGGCGCGACGGCGGCGTTGTCCAGCTACTCGAGGCGGGATGATGAAAGACGCTCCAAAGAAAATTTGCTGAGTAAGTCCGATCGGCTGCCCTTATTTCCTGCCCCAAAACTCAGGTGCGAGCGATACACAACAAACACGAGGAAGGAGGAAAAATTAATCCCAAGGCGAAAATCCAAAATTCGGAGGATTTGGTTGTAGCGGCGGGGAATAGAGAGCATCTGCATGCCAACAACAAATGTTCCAAATGTATTCTCTGTCCTGTTGACTCTGATAATGCTCTTTGTTCTGAGTCTGAGTTTGAGGACTTTGCACGTGGGTGAAATTTCTGATAAGCGGCGAGCGGCAGTTATCAACTCCGACTTACGATAAGGAAGTTGCATCCCACTCTGGGCTTTTGGTGGACGCGTTTGAGTACCAACCTACCTACCCAGATATTTGAATGTCTATAAACATGGAAGGAAGATGCACCATGAATATTAGCAATCCAATAGGCAGGCGCTCTTAGTTAAATGAGATCAGAAAGAGCAATCCGGTTGGACTATTCTATCATTGACATTGACTTGCAATGCAGCATTGCGATCACAATACACAACTTTGTCGTCTCTGTCCAGAGACATGTGATTCTATTCGTTCTAATTGACTCCCCATTCAACGATTCGAAGCGCAGCTGGTTGTCCTGTCACGGACAAACAGTCATCTATAGAAGCCGACGTTGATATTACCCCTATCACGTTGCATGTTCTCTCCATTGCATGAACTTGAACAAGAACACATGTATACTTCCCTAGGATGTAATTGACCCAAAGCAAAGTTAGCTACGCTCCTTTGTCAAAGCGTTGAATGCTAAGCTTTTGACTTCTTTAATGACGATGGGCTAGTAAGTGGAACTTGGACTCAAGATTCAAACAAGGCCCTGTCATACCTGGCTAAAAGCAAAGTTGCTCTGAAACAAACAACATAGGCCATATACAACAAGCAGAAGGAAAATTGTAGAAGTACAATTCTTCTATTAATCCAGGGGAATTGAGCGATAGAACAAATCACAACTGTCTTATCGCACTTGGAGGGATCCCGAGTGATATAACGTAAAGACAGGCTTTTATCCATTATAGGTTACTTTTACACGCAAATAAGTCTGCGAGAGCATCTATGGTAACCCCCAATTCTATTGGTTTAGAATCCCCTCCGACAAGCCCACGTTTGTGACGGCTTCACTCATTGGGAGGCAGTAGTCCTGCATTAGTTCTAGATCTAAATTGACGTCGACTGCCTACTCTACATCAATGACCGAACTGCCAATACGGAGTAGTCTTCAGTACAATCTGCAATAAGAAGCCAGCCTCTTATATCGATCAGTAAACGGTTGTCATCAGAATACACTGAATGATCCTAATAATAGATATTGTCAGAGTACTCATCTATAGCAACGTCATCATCTGAAAACGCAGCTTTGTCTGAATCCAACGAGTTACAGACTCCTCAACCGCTTTCCATAGGTAATTCAAGAATTCGATATGCCTCATACGGGGCTGCGGTTTATGAAACCATTGATGGGACTTAGAGCTGTACTACACCTACCTTCGTGCGCCTCCATTTATGGGCATGACTCTACACCGTTGAAAAGATGCCATCTCTCTGAGGCGGCGGAAAGAGCTGGTTGAAAACTTGAGAAGGTGCCACAAGTCATTAAGAAACTGGCATCTCTCTGCTCTTCCATACCTACTCTCCCCTCTATCCATCAACATCCCCAATATCATCAACCTTCTCATCAAGCATTTATATACACCTATATCAAAAAAAAAAAAAAAAAGAAAAGATATTCTTCATGTGCATCCAACTCCGCCGCCGCTCTCTGCGCCACCATGTCCGCAGACCAATCCTCAACGCCCGCCCGTTCGCACCGTATTCGCAATCTCGCTATATACATCGCAGTCGTTATCCTTTTGACCGTCGTGGCCGTCGTCGTGGTCATCACCGTCGATAAGCGGGAGCAGCACGCCGAGATCAAAGCGTACCATCCTCCTTTTCGCGCTTGTGGGGATCAACTGCATGACTGTCAAGCGTACTTTAAGCCTGTGGGTGGAAAGGAGTTGGTGGTGGTGGAAGGGGGTAAATACTGACTTTTGAGAAAAGAACTTTTGCTGTCCGCCTCTTCAAGCTTGTTACGCTACCGACTTTTCTCCCTCGGGAATTTACTGCTGCTCTACGGGGTCCGAGTGTACTGTATCAGAGCAATATCCCGCTACATGTGTTGAAAACACAACGCAGTGCGGGAGGGAGCTTGGCGGGGGATGCTGTCCGGATGGCACTACCTGTTCATCAGATGGATGCTTGGAGATATCAGAGGACTCGACAGAAATTCAGGGTATGAAGATCCTGGAACATTCGTGGATGGCTAGGGCCAAACAGGTTGGAATGGTCGTGGACGAAGCCGCGGCGGTTCATACAGGCGTCAAGTTTGGAGAAGTTGCGGTGATCAAGACTAGCACGAGTGTGAGTGATGGGATTCCAATGCCCTTTCCCCCAGTCGTTGTGCTGGTTGTCGCTTTCTTGATATAAGATTGCAAGCTGTTGTTAGCCGTTAGTTCCTATACTGAAACAAAAACCTCTTACAGGTCAAAGGTCTCAAGATTGACTGAAGATGGCCTTACATGATGGCCTGTCTGCATTGAATATAAACACGTAGTTTAGATCCCTTTGTCACACCACATCCCGTGTTCGACATGTATAGATAAATCCCCTCTATCCCAAGAGCAGCCTGATGCTCCTTTACAACCTGACTCATCATCGTTTACATAAACATCATTAAATCCGTCCATCTTCCTGACCCTGTCATTACCAGCCAAGCGTCGTTGCCCGGGAGCTTACCAGCCCGTATGCACGCCACTGGCTCATCCCAATCGTTCAAACTGCTTCTTCCCGAAGCCATAGTGCATGCACCTGTAATGCATATTCGTAACGGGTGTACCGGCCCGTAGAAATTAACGCCAATCGTGTGGGGGTATCGTAATGCTGATGAAGGAGAGACTGAAAAAGTAAAACAAGATATCCGAATGCAGGGATACCCCTAGCCAATACATGTGAGACCATCACATCCATACGGTAAAGAAGAGCATGACAAGTACTAGGGCGATGCTAGTGTAGGCGACATGTTTTCGTCCAGAGAAGCCTTGGTTGTTTTGGCTGAGTTCGGGCTTTGGAAAGACAATTGCGGTACCGTTGCCGACGTCACCAACGCCATCGTTGGAGGATGCAAGGTCGAATAGATAGCTTATTCCTCCATGGGCGAGAGCTTTCACGTTGACCGATGCAACTTGGACTAGCGACACTTTGACTAAGCTCGAAGTGAACTTATTTGATGTCGGGGCCTGTCTCGTGTCGTCGCATGCGCTGATGAGTCGATTTTGGTGGGGAAGTTGGGAGGCGATGCCTGTCGGGATTTGTTGGTCAGTTTAAGTCCTCATGCCAGTGACTCGAGAGGTCCAAGAGGGAAGTGGCCGCGCAAACGTTTTGCGAGGGGTACTCACCATGCGACGCAAAGTGTGAGGCATCGGCGGGAGGCAGCCGATTCCTTGAGACATGTACAATGTCTGCAGCCAGAGATAGCGATATGAGCGCGCAGATAAATGCGCGAAAGAGTGAGTTTGCCAGGCGCATTGTCGGGACTGGTTGCTGATTTGCTGGCCGCGTGTAAGTGGTGGGGAAGCTGTGCTTTTCAGCTGTCGCAAAGGTGTTTACGTATTTGGCGCAGGTCGCGCGATACGGGATGTAATTTCCAGAGACCTCCAACTCTCAATTTCGTCTTGATAGCGATAGCAGTCGAAAATGGTGAAAATCTTGAGGAATCTGATCTCCTTCCACGAAGCTTCGACTTTTCTTCAACCCAGTGTCTGATGTCCTCCAGAAAAGAAAAAGAAAAAAACAAGAAAAGAAAACAAGAAAAAATAATGGAAAAAAAAGCGACCTGTTCTGGAAAAGAAAAAAATAGATAGCCAAAACTTGCAAATGGGGGAGGTATTTGGCGTTGATTTCGGTTGTTCTCCTGTAGGTCGTCCGTCCGGTATCCAAACTGATAAGGTTTCAGCGAAACAGGTGAGATGGTTTTTACTTCTGAGCTCGAGAACTGGGAAACGACAGTAAATATGAGTTATAAGAGGATGGATGGAAAAGGGTAAAGAAGGGGGAAGGGGAAGAAAGGGAAGTGTGGATAAAAAGGTTTTCGGATCATCCCCGTTCTTAATCAATACAGCTTGTTATTGTCCCAGCATGCCTGAGCTTTGGTTTTCTCGCCATGTCCCGTCGGCGCTTTCCTTTAGCACTTTGACCCTTGAGCTAATTCATTTGGCGCTGTTTCCGATTTGATTCAACCCCACTATTTCCTTCCTCCCCCCTTCCCTTCCCAAATTTTCCTTGATTGTTCAACACTCACGGTCTCCACCCCTTGCTGTACGCCTCTGTCGATTGGTCAATCAATCCACATCCCCCAACGCCTCCATCGACTCATTGGAGTTCAGTTTCGCTAAATGGTGCTTTCTCAAGCTTGCAGACGAATCAGAGCGCGTTGAATTCCAACTTGGCAGAGCTTCCCTCCCATCC
>JABFEV010000007.1:0-14927 GCA_013618395.1 Fusarium domesticum | reverse complement strand
GGGATGACGAGGAGGGGGGGGGAGGTCGGTGTCGGAGATGTCTTCTCCTGCGAAGCTGAATGAGAAGGACATTGCAGAGGATTTGGTGATGATTTTATGGTGTTTTTTATCTGCTTGGGTGATGGGTGAGGTTTACTGGTGGTTAAGAAAATTCAATGAGTTTCCCACACTGTGCAGTGGGTCTCCCTTCCACCAACCATGCATCAGGCATTCCATGAAATTGAGCCATCATCTACCTATATTCTCGACAGTTATTAATTACCTATACCGGTACATGCAAACCACATACCGCACCAACTGTATACAATTAAACACATACAATGCGTATCTCAACCATCAGAATGGCCACAGCCGCCACCCAACGCGGTCTCCGACCAAACCCAATGGCTCTCCTCCCCCCGATCCATCTCTACCGACGACTGCTCCGCGCTCACAGAAAGCATCTCCCGCATGAAATGAGGGTTCTGGGAGATGAGTACATCAAGGCTGAGTTTAGGGCGCATAGAAAAGTCGATAACCCTTCTCATCTGGTATGTCTTTTTTTATATATATAATCTTTTTATGAATATATGTCTGGTGTCGGTGGGTAAGATTGCTAATACGTTGATCAAGATTGGTTTCTTGACCGAGTGGCAACTCTATGCTCAGAAGATCGAGGGTGATGCCTGGATTGGTGATAAGCTTGACGAGCAGAAGCTCGCAAAGATGAGTGGTGAGTTTATCTATACTTGATTGACCAGAGTTTGAGACTGAATGATTTCTTTAGATGAACAAATAGCCCAACTATACGAGTTGATGCAGGCTATCCAAAAGAGAAACACGGAGGAGGGTGAGAACAACTCATGAGCCAAAAGCCGAGCCAAAAGCTGAGTCAAAGGACCACTTGTAAACTAGAGACTATAATCTTCTGTACACCTTCACCCTCCCATATCCAAGCTTTGTATACAACCCTTGTACAACACATCATCTACTCTCCAGAGCCTCTGCAATCCAGGTAGCCTGGATGGCGCTGACCTTTTTCGCATAATTCTTGTTCGTGTATACATGTTCCAGATACATGATCGCCTCCTTCTTCTGTCCATGCAGCACGCTCGCCGGGTGAATCGCAACAACATGCTTGCCGTGAACGGTGACGAAGCTGCCGTCGGGCGCCAGCATGGCCGTTTTGAGTGCAAAGCCTCGGAGGAAACACTTGATAACCTGCTCGGCCCGCTCGGGAGATGTAGGCATGAAAGGCTGCGGGTCAGCGGCGGGCGCTTCGTCCAGTAGCTTCTCCTTGAGACACATGCCTCGGAGCTGTCTGCGGATGTTGAGAGCCTGGCGCATGTTGCGCATGTTGATCTTTCGCTGCTTGCACCAGCTCACCCTGTCGGCGTTTTCTGCCGTGTACTGCTGGACTGTGGTCAGATACGTGATGATGTCTCCCTCGCGCCGCTGGAGCTCCTTTCTAGCTGCCTCGACCTCCTCCTGCGCCTCCTCCGACTGGATCGAGAGAAAGATGTCTTCTCCTGACGTGATGCACGAGATGATGTCGATGACTTCTACCACACAGTCGAATTCAGGCTGTGCCGCAGCGAGCAGCACGGCTCCCAGCGGGGCTGATACAGGAAATCGAGCCATCTTCTCGCCAACCTCCGTGATGGTGCCGTCGTCTCGGAGCGCCCCGAGAAAGTGCAGGTGGATGAGAGCCTTCTCGATGGCCTCTGTCTCGGGTGGGTCCATGAGAGGAAATGCTAGTACGTCCTGGATCCCGCGTGCCTTCATGGTCAGGACGGCCCCAAGCACGTCGTTTCGAAGAATCTCGGGGAGATCTGCCTCCTCCATGGCCTGGAACGCTTCTTTTGTGTACAGTCGAAACGACTTGCCGGGGCCTTCACGGCCAGCTCGACCAGTCCTTTGCACCGCAGATGACTTTGAGATGGGTTTGGCCAGCAGGGACTCCATGCCGAGTCGTGCTCGGTACTGCTTCACTTTGGCCTTGCCACAGTCCACCACATACCTCACACCAGGAACAGTGACTGATGTCTCTGCAATATTCGTAGCCAGTACAATCTTTCGGGTGAAGGAGGCCTTGACGGGCAAGAAGGCCTCGCGCTGGGCATCCATCGACAGCTGGCCGTACAAGGGGAATACTTTGATCTTGGGAACGTTGGACGCCATGGTCTCGGCATATTCCTCAATCAGCTTCTGTGCCGATTCAATCTCCTCTTGACCAGTCAGAAACGCCAGAATATCCCCAGGCAATTGTTCCTGTGTGTGGATCTTGAATACAGTCTTGAGGAGGGCATCCTGAAGATCTGGCACTGGCTTGGGCTCGTGTGTGATTTGAACAGGATACTGACGTCCCTTGATTTTGAGCACCTGGATCGGGCTCGCATCCTCCTTCTGTGGCTTCACGTCCTTGAAGAACTCTTGGATGACCTCGATGTCCGCAGTAGCACTCATGATTATGACCTTGAGTGGAATGCCACCTCGACCTGCCTGATCTCCTGCAAGAATCTGCTTCAAAAAACCGACCAGCAGGTCGACATCCAGGCTCCGCTCGTGGATCTCGTCTACGACGATAGCACTGTAACTGCGCAGATTAGGATCGCGCAGAAGCTCCTGGAGCAGCATACCCTCGGTCAAGAACTTGATCCTCGTTCCCTTGGGAACGTTGTGGTCGAATCGCACCGAGTAGCCAACCGTCCCATGTGCCTTTCCCAGCGGTGTTCCAGCTTCCTGAGCAACGCGATGCGCAAGAGTCGTAGCGGCAACGCGTCTGGGCTGAGTAATGGCAACCATTCCTCCAACGTAGACTTCGTCCGCGCCAATCGCGACCTTTTGACGCCTGCACCAAGGTTCCTGGTAAAGAAACTGAGGGACCTGAGTACTTTTACCAGAACCAGTCTCACCGACTAGAACAAGCGCATCGCTCCCCGAGTTGCGCAGTGCGTTTTGGATCTCATCCCGATACTGCCATATGGGGAGTTGTCTTCTCGTCTTGAGCAGGCCGCGATCTTCACGATTTCGACTACTGTCGTTGCCTTTATCTTTAAAGTCACGCTTTCTAGAGTCGTGCCGCCTGTCCTCTTTCTTGGGCTTTGTCTGCGAAGAAAGTTCCGTATCTTCGGTAGGTTGAGGTGAGTCGCCGTTTGCGGATGGTGTAGTTGTTGTAGCAGTAGCAGTAGTAGTAGTTGTAGCTGTAATGATCTTCTTCTTTGGTGCAGGCGCTGTGAGATATCCTTCGAGTGAGATGGCTTTTCCTCCGATAGTGAGAGCATTGGGATCCTGCTTTGTCTTTCTCCTTTTTGGAGGGCGAGGGGCATCGTTTTCAGCCGCCATTTTGTAAGTGGTTAAATCTTTGTGAGTTGACGATGGTGTTGAACCTTTGAGACTTTGTCTTTTGGGTTAGAAAATTTGACGAGCTCAGGCAAAGGTGAGCGAATGTATACAGTGTCTTCGATTTTATGCACTGTATTTCTCATCTGTATGTGGGCAGTGTGAGCGAGCACCTCTCGGAGACCACACCCAACCCAGCAGATAATAACTCTGAACATATAAAGGCATCGTGGTGATTAGAAATGCTGGGTATGGTGCAATAGAAGTTTTCTCATCAGTTGTCGGGGTCTTCTGGTTTCTCTCATCTGTTACATCGTTGATTCTACTCACAACCTCGCGAGGTGGTGCCTTGATATCGTTATAATCACCATTTCGAGCAATTCTCGTTAGGCCAGCATCGAATGATCAATTTTCTATCAATATACTATACTGTGTAACCCATCAAGTAGAAGCATGGACGAACTCGCGCTGTAGTCGTTGATTTCACAGTGGCAGCACCATCCAATCTCTCCGCCAAGTACCCTCATCTATCATGTACATCGCTACCCTAAAGCAGGAACCTGGTGTCTGTTATGTCAAAAAGGTAGATAGTCCCGCGTTGATATTGTCTTGGAACCTTGAAGAGCTGCTGTGGTTGTGTTTTCCGTTATCCAAGGCGTTGAGCCATTCGCACGCGTTCAGCACGACAATTCACTCCATCAAGGCGGCGTGTGCGAATCTCGTCCAATATGTTAATGTGACCACACTCCCCAAAATGATAACGAGTTTATCTTATGTCTTTCTCACGTTGGTATCTCATTACTTAATCCGAGCCAAGCGTTCTCGGTTCATCCGTGTGGCATCATCAACAGCATCACTCTGTCATACATGTTAGCGGCGTCATAACAACAACTGCAGCTGAGTTGGGGAGTACTTGCCTTGTTCATAATTCGGTTGATCTGTTTGTTCTGCGAATCGACCTCCTTGCCAATAGCCCTTCCGACCATGTTCATCATGGACACTTGGCCCTCGAGATCATTGATACCATCATCAATCTGATCCTCGAGCTCATCCGCGCCCTCCTCATCTTCCAGGTTGAATTTGCCGTAATCCTTCTTGCGGGGCTGTTGTCGTGGCCTGCCAGCACCCTCGATGTCTTTGAAGTTAGACTCCATGCGCTGGTTAGCAGAGAAGCCGTCGCGACGAGTGGCTTCTCGTTCTTCTCGCTCGGAGCGGTGGCGAGACATGACCTCTTCGTCGGCCCTCATCTGGCGCTGCTTCGAGGTAAAGGGATTGCTGACATGAACTGCAAACATGCTCCTGTTGAGAGACTTGAGCTCCGAGGCCCGGTCTTGGGCAATCTTGTTCTGGTTCGCAGCAAGGTCGAGGTTCTTCTCGGTATTGTTTAGTCGCTCGCCCTGAGCACCGAGGCGGGCGAGTGTAGCACGACCGACTTCATTCGCCTGTCTGGCCATCTGGACGGAGCGGTTGACGGACTGTGAGCTTTCCTGCTGCAGTTGACGCTTCTCTTGGAGGATAGCCTGATATTCAACCTCCTCCTGCTCCTCGGCTGTCAGCTCACGCTGTTCACCGTAGCCTCCATGTGAATCACCAGGTGCTCCCGACTGACCGTACGCACCACCCGGAGCACTACCTGGAGTCGGCTGCTTCTGGGCCTGGCGCTCCTGGGCACCAGCGAAAAGGGTATCTCGGTTGTCGTCTGGCTCGTCGTTACGACCGAATCCACCGTAGCCACCAGGGCCTCTAGCAGCAGGGGCTGGATTTGGCTGTCGGTTCTGTCCTGCTGCGTTATTGTATCGATTGGCACCATAACCACCGCCGGAACCATATCGATCGGCACTGTATCCATTCGAAGGTTGAGAGTTGTAACCTCCAGGACCGGCATTGGGAGCGCCGCCGTATGAGCTCGGCGCTTGTGATGGGGGCGTAGGGGCGGCAGGCCCGTTGTTGACACCAATCTTGGCTTGCTGATAAGGTGTCACATTGGCGTATTTATTATCGTCGGCATATGGATCCTTGCCGCCTTGCTGCGCATAAGGATTGTCTGAAGCGGTAGACTGAGAGGACTTCTTGCGACTGAAGAGAGCATGGCGGTTAGCATCATCGCCGTCATCGTTCTTCTTTCCAAAGCCGAACTTTCTCATGGCGGCGGATGTAGGAAGTAGTAGTCGAGGGTTGTAGGATTGCTGTATGGTCGAGATTGGGGGGACGAGAAAGGAGAGAGTGTAAGATTAGGTTGAAGAGTAGCGGAAGAGGATGAAGGAGAAGTTGGATGGTCAGGTTGGGTAACTTGAAGGTAATCGACGGCAACCTTAAGGGGAACTGGCCCTGTGTTGTAGGTACCTACTTAGCGGGCGGTGTCCATGGTCCTGGACTGGGGCTTTTATAGACACACCCATCTCTGACTTTTACTATTTACGTTAAACTTCCACTTTGTTTGGAATTGCATCTAGATTCTAACTAAACTTGTCCACTTGATTCGTTTCGAGACGGGAATCAGACGGCACCCGTCAGATATGCAGAGCCTAAAAGCAATGGGATCTACTCTGTATCATGCCCCAGGACTTGAAGTTACAGGTTATGGACGCCGCCCAACGAGCACCTAAGGAAGCGTCTGAAGTTGATGGAACCATGGACCCTTTATTTAGCCCCTGCCCCTCGCTAACTGAACATGGGACGCCCCCCCTTTTCTCAACAATGCATCGTCTTGGGTTCAGCTTTAGGCTTCAGTGGGCGTGTCATTGAATTGGCCGTTTAACCATTGCGGCACCAGAGCTGGGATTTGTTAATATTTCCGCAACAAACAAGTCAACGGTTGTGTTCCACTGAATTATCATTGGTACGTGGCAGCTGTTGCGAGTCAATGCGAATAAGAAGCCGTGCGTGGCTCAGCTTTCCCGTTTCGTCAGCCAGTGGCGGCGCCAAACATATCACTGTCAGCCCGAGCTGGGATCCATGGAATTTCTTAACAGGAGAAACAGGTGAAGTTAATTTTGCTCTTCGTGGCGAGGATACTTCGTCGTCTCGGTTGCATGACCACCATAAAGAGTCAGACGGCGATGCTTTCTTCTTGCAGTAGAAACACAGTTCAAGCATGCAAGTCAGTGACTTTGGTGCATGGGCAGTGAGATGGAGATTGCTGTGAATGCCGTTCAGTGGTCACACAAACGATCACTGCTAAATTTACCAGACTGGTTCTTGTGAATCACCAGAGATTGATGATGCTTAAGTGCCTACTTGATAAGTGCTCATCATTAATCCTCGAAACTGATCATACTTCAATGCCCCCCATAAGAACCCTCTTCAACATCACGTGCTATCATCAGCTAGTCAGCCCATCATAGCCAGCAATGGAAAGTGCAACAGGCCCTCCAGGCCTCCACAGTGGCTGGCACCCTTCAAACCCCACTGAGGGGCCGCCCTAATCCACTAAACACCGCTCGAGACCAACAGAGGAAGCAACCACTGAGGCCATCACCATTTATCTTCCCAGGTTCGCATCATACTTTTCTGATTGGCTCACTCGCCGATGCGTCACCTCTGACTCGCTGTCCTTCCTCCCTGACACGGCCGGCTGAGAGTTTTTGATGTTCTTTTATCTTTCATCCACCGTCAACACCTATATGACTACCTTGTATATATCCTCCTTGTATCACTGAATTGGTCTCCATATCATATTCCTTTCTCTACCTGCTAGTCGATCACCGTCGACGTCATGTCTTCTATTCTCTGAGCCTACGTCTCGGTATTCATCCTCATCACCGCCATCCCGGACATCTCATCCATCATATCTTCAAACGATCCAGCAAGATGATAACCCGAATATACTGGTTTCCTTCAATACCCATGACCGACTTTCTCAATCAATATCATAAACAGCAGCGTACTCATTCATGCCTTATATCTCAATACATTCGCTTCTAATCCTGGCCTAACGAAAACTCGAATCAACCTGCTCCGGAAGCGAATCATGGCTTCTGTCTTCACCTACGATCCTGACCCCCCGAGGGTCTCATCTCCATGGATGCTTCCAAGACAGTCTGACAAGGACAGCAGCGACTCCAGCCAAGATTGTCTCACTCCTGGAACCAGAACCGCACAGTCCGGCCTGCTATCTGAGTATGGCGTTACAAGGCTGGAAGCTGAACCCCAGGAGGGGCCGACTGAATACAAACTGCATTTACTCTTGAGGCCCCGTAGGACATTTGAGAGAATGAGCACCACGGGCAAGGCCCGGACTCGTTCGATAAAGCCATCAACCCCAAGTCCTGCAGCATCCAGCCAAACTCGCCAGCAAAGACTGCAGCATTTGACCACTCAGCTGCTGTGGAGGTTGCAGCAATCCTCCCCGTATCACGCTTCTAGCTCCAAAGAACTCGCTCTCCCAAGATTGCCAGACGATAATGTTGATCTTACCGCTCCAATTAGGCTAAACAAGCTAGTTCCTGGACTTGAAGAGTCAAGAGGCGCCTTGTACGAGATCGGCGTTTCTGATGACGGCACTCTTATCGGACTCACGCAAGACGAGATGGATGAGAGTATAACGACGTTGAAGGTTATGGCGGCAAGTCTTGGCTGCACTGTTCAAGTCGCCCGTCTGGTCGTTGTTGGAGATTGCGAATGGGTCGAGTCGACTGAGCTGGTCACCAACTCTGTTAACCCTCGGGCGAATATTGTCCAGACCGGAAAGCTCTGGGTCGCTGAAGCCCTAGTTATGCCTCGTTTTATCTTTACCGAAGAGACCGACGGAATTGCGACGACATCTAACATTGATGGGCCTTTGTCAGGATCTGCCAATGCCGCTCCCGTCCCAAGCCGTGGTAGCTCAACAACACCTCAACTCAGGGTGACCTTTACCGGTCCTACGACTTCGGGAAAATCTAGCTTGCTTGGAACTCTGTCTACTGGAACTTTGGACAACGGGCGTGGAATGAGCCGACTGAGTCTTCTGAAACATCGCCACGAGGTCGAATCTGGAGTCACCAGCTCGATAGCCCAGGAACTCATAGGGTATAAGGATGGTGCTATCCTGAACTATGCGCACGGGAATATCGAATCTTGGGTCGACATACACGACTGCGCCGAGAATGGCCGTCTAGTCTTCGTATCCGACTCGGCAGGCCACCCGAGATATCGTCATACCGCACTTCGCGGGTTGGTAAATTGGGCTCCACACTGGGTTATTCTGTGTATATCCGCCGATGGTAGTGACTTGGTCAAGGCTCATCTGGCTCTGTCCCTAGCCATGGATGTTCCCATGGCTGTTGTGATTACCAAAATGGATTTGGCATCTAAGACAATTGTACAAAGGACTTTGAACACCATTCTCACTGCAATCAAGGGGACGGGAAGAGCCCCTAATTTTCTCCAGCCTGATCAAAGAAAACACCAAGGGCTCAGCCGAGTGCCTGGAGAGGACCGCAACAAGGTACAAGAACTGCTCCGAGACATCTCGGACAGTGAAAACCTCACCGAGATTGTGCCGATTGTTCTTACAAGCGCTGTCAAGGGTAGCGGAATCGGGCTGATGCATGCGTTATTGGAAAATCTGCCTCTTCCTCCAACACCAACTGACCATGACTTTGTTGGCATGGCACTGAACCCGGAGCAGCCAAAGTGTCTCTTTCACATCGACGGTACCTTTACCCTTCCGCCATCCTTCTGTGCACTCGCCGTCAATTCTACCAAGCACAGTGGCCAGGGTGTTGTTGCCTCTGGCTACCTTCGATTCGGACGATTGTCAGTCGGCGACAGAATCGTCGTGGGACCATTTCAGCCCAGAGGAGAGGAGCCGCGCGGGACGACCCCCGAGGAAAGGGCGTCACCTAGCAGCTTTGGCACGCCGCTCCGGACGCGAAACTCTATCAAGAACGCCATCTTGGCATCTGCGATCAAGGGGGAATGGCACGATGCCCAGATTGTCAGTATTCGCAATGTTCGACTGCCTGTTCTAGCCCTTGAAGCAGGCCAAGCTGGATCGATTGGTCTTGTTTTCAACACGCTTCTAGGAGAACATGAAAATGATAACTCAGGGTCTATCACGCCGCCAAGAATGCCAAAGATTCGTCGAGGCATGATCTTGGGTGTCCCTTCCAAGCATATGGCCGAGACGGGGCTACAGTTGCAAGCCGCCAGCGGATTTACTGCCGTGTTCAACAACCCGGAGGCAGAGACATTGGCGGTCGGGTCTTTTATGCATGTATATACTGGCAGTGCCCGAGCTCTTGCACGGATTCGGCGCGTCAGCCGTCAAGCTCCGGGCTGGGATCTGGGCGCGACAGTAACGGAAGATATTGACGATATCTTCAGCCTTAATGAAGATGAAGTCGAGACACATGCAAAACCGCCACAAGAGGGGCAGGTCCATGTGTGTACGGAGTTGTCATTGGAACTGCTGAATCACCGGCAGTGGATTGAGCTGGGCTCACGAGTGATATTGTTGGAAGATGAAGTTCAGGATAAATCTGGACTGGAAAGCTTTGTGGGAAAGGTGGTCGAGATTACTGATTGAGTTTCTGAGCGCGTGTTTTGTTTAGCTTGTTTTATGTCTAGAGCGTTTATGCTTTGGTTTAGTTGATTTAATGCTAATAATCAATGGTCTGTATAGACAGCTACAAGCTAACAGTAGTCGCTTCTAGTAAACCCCTCATGGACTCCAAGTACGCCGTATAGATGCAGGGTCGCCTGTGGACATTGCTCAAGCCCTCACCAAACCGTAGAATAAGGTCCATGTTAGGATGAAACCCGAGATGCCGTTGAAAGTACCACCAAGCCAAAAGTCAAACGCACCGCGGAAGAAGCGGCTGGGATCCAAGGGAGCATTGCCCTTAACTAGCGAGTCAGGGGCCACTTTGAGGATGTAGAAGAGGAGGGTGGTGATGAACGAGAAGATGAAGTAAACGATGAAGCCGTGGTAGGATTCGAGACCGAGGATACCGGCGGTGACGCCAAAGAGGGAGGCGGTGAGACTGTGGAGGTTTGTGAGAGCCTGCGTTGGATAGTAAGTATTGTTAGACGAAGCGGATGATGACGATGAGGACGGACCTTGGTGTTGTGGACTACCGACTCCTGGACAATGGGGTGGATCTGGAGATCTCGTTCGGAAGGCATTTTGAGATAGGTGCGGCCTGTCGATTGTGGGAGTAGGCTCTGGTCTGTATGATGGGTGTAGTACGGGGTTGGTGTTGGATGGTACAAAGCTCTAGATATCAATGGGTATAATTAGCGGCTGCGTGTCTGTTGAAGCTATCGCGCGCTGTGAAGCTCCAGGCCTGTAATGACAGCGTGTCGGGCCGACCTTGCTCCGATGTCACGGCATGGATGGAAGAGTAGCCAACTGCGAGTTTGGAATCACAATGACTGGAAAGCACCCGGGGGGGCGGGGCCCCCAGAGTACCAAGCGCAACCCCCTCCAATTGGAAGCAACCACCTCTTTTGAATTGGGGAAACTACCGGTAACATGAAGTTTGCGGCGGGGGTCTCAAGCTTGACCTCGTAAATATATAATTATTGCTGTGATCCCCTGTCTATCTTTTCCACCATTCTCTTTCTCACATCACGACACACTCGCCAAGATGGGACACAACTTTGAACCTCTCAAGAACGACCTGTTGCTCCGCGCGGCCTGGGGTGGGTTATCCTCTTGGCTGTGAATGCTTCCCGGTATATCATCGTGGTTGCAGCAGCCAGAACGAAATCAGCCATGAGAGAGCTATGCTGAGGTTTTGAGATAGGCCAACAGGTTGAGCGCCCACCGATGTGGGTGATGCGACAGGGTAAGGGAATTTCCAATTACTTGAGAGATTGCTCTGCAGTGTGCCATGAATCAACTTGCTAATGTCAAGATGGATTGAATAGCTGGTCGCTACCTCCCCGAGTATCACGAAGCCAAGGGCAACCGAGACTTTTTCGAAGTCTGCCGCGACCCCGAGGTCGCCACAGAGATCACCTGCCAGCCTGTTCGTCGCTATGCTGGTCTCATCGACGCCGCTATTATCTTCTCGGATATCCTCGTCATCCCCCAGGCTATGGGCATGACGGTCGAGATGGTTGAGAAGAAGGGCCCTCACTTCCCCGACCCGCTCAAGAGCCCCGACGACGGCCAGTACGAGAAGGTGCTTTCCAAAGACGTCGATGTCGCCGCCGAACTCGGCTACGTGTACGAGGCCATCACACTGACGCGGAAGACGCTCGCAGGGCAGGTACCGCTGATTGGCTTCTGCGGTGCGCCTTGGACACTATTTTGCTACATGGTGGAGGGCGGAGGAACCAAGCTGTTCTCACAGGTCAAGACGTGGATTTACAAGTATCCTGAGGAGTCCAAGAAGTTGTTGGCCAAGATTGCCGATATCTGTGTTGAGCATCTTGCACTGCAAGTGAAAGCCGGTGCTCAGGTAAGATCCAGATGTGACGGGAAGAGCTAGAGGAAGACTTTCGTTATATGGAAAGGTATGCTGACTCGTTCCTAGCTGGTCATGGTTTTCGATTCTTGGGCTGGAGAGCTTGGCCCCACATCCTACAATCAGTTCTCAGAACCTTACCTCAAGCAGATCGCAGACAAGCTTCCTGGGAGGCTACAGAGCCTCAGCCTGGAGCGGGTGCCCATGACGGTATTCCCCAAGGGTGCCTGGCACGCTCTTGATTCGGCGTGCGACCTGGGTTACAACGTGGTCGGACTGGACTGGATGCATGATGCAAAGGATGCAGTCAAGATCCGAGGAGACCGCAAGATTGTGTTCCAGGGCAACGCCGATCCTGGTGTTTTGTACGGCACTAAGGAGAATATCACTGCCGCTGTGCAGGAGATGGTGGACGGGTTTTGGGTTGGCAACAAGGGATGGATCGCCAACCTTGGACATGGTAAGTGAAATTGAAGCTGTTTGTTCCACGGTCACTGATGAGAAATAGGAATCACTCCTGGAGTGAACCCGGACAACTTGAAGCACTTCTTCGAAGAGATTCACCGATTGACCAAGAACTGATTGACTTGGTGCAAACCCATGACCCCATGATATTTCGAACGTCAATCTCAGCATCGGTTGTCAACAATGCTGTGGTTTCTGTTCAAAGTCGATGGTGTTGACCAAGTGATGTTAGGTACCCAGTTACAAGAGTTCCAGTCATAATGAATTTGAAAGAAAGCCCCCTTTATCTGGGAATGGTTGAACGGTAGGGTAGGAAAAGGGAATTTCATGTACGATATGAGAAGAGAAAAAAGATGATAGTAGTATCTGCATGTAACTCGACATGATGAATAAAACGTGGTATCATGGTATGTTACTTTTCCTTCCTATTCGGATATCCCTCCACTCATCCGAGCCACACCTATTTTCGCTCTTATAACTAGCGTAATACACCACATTCAAAAAAGAGGCGCCCAAAACGCCATACAAGAAAATACAAAATTGGAAGCAATAGGGAAAAGATACAGGAAAGAACAAGAGGCTGCTGACGGCTTGTTTCTTAGGCCTTCTTGCCAAATAGCCAGTTCTTTCCCTTGGCGGCAAGAGACTCTCCCTGCATAGCAGGGGAGGCCGAGTCCTCTTCTGAGATGGCTTCGTCGTTGCTCAGCTTGCGGGACAACCTTGTTGCCTCGTCATCTTTGAAGACGTTTCCGGCACCACCACGACCGGAATGCTGAGCACCAGCAGAAGGTCGTCGAACAACACTGACAACCAGAAAGATCAGCGGATTTTCCCAGGACATGTATGAAAAGAAAAGAGGGAAAGAGCTTACGCCTCAACGTCTTGACGTAAACGCGTCTCTCGTGGGTCGTCGTTTCGGGCCATGTTTCCTGTACCTCCCCGGCCAGTTGTCACGACGGAGCCCTTGAGAGTGGGAGTTTGGAACTCGGCCGGGTCTGTCTTTGGGGCCTGGCTGTTGTCGGCCATGTTACCGGCGCCGCCTCGACCGTGAGAAGCGAGCATTTTTGTGAAGATGAAGACTTGAGGGTTTCAAAGACGGGTTAAAATATTCCTTTTCTGCAAACAAAAGATTCACGCGTGGTCAAGAAGAATGAAAAGGAAAAAGAAGAAGGAAGTCAGTTGCTGGACAAACAAAGCCCCCTTATTTAAAACAATGCCAAGGTCTTGTGATGTCGTTATTTTCTGCCAATCCTTCCCAGCCCATTTTCCCTCTCATTGTTGCTCTTTCTAACTTACCCCACCTTCTCCCTCCCCTCTTTCTGGTTGATCATGGGACTATGATTTTTTTCCCTCTAGGGATTGGGGGGGTTAAAGCGAAAAATTGAAGAAAATTCATTCAATACGACCAGGTGATCTGCCATGGTCAGTGAAATCCAGGCTCCCCCAACCAACAAAATTAACCCCTCATTGCCTAGCAGCAAGCCTGGGCATGGACCTTTCCAGGGCGCTTATTGATTGACACCCTCCCCTGTAAGAAAAAGAGCTTAAACCACCGAAGTTGGTGTTGTAGATGCAAGTACCCGTGACTCGGCGCTAGAGTGGCCAGCTGGCTGGATTAGCGGTACGTAATGCCCCAGACTTGCTGGCGCGGGTACTTGAGGGGGGTACGTGATACAAGCTTTAATGAGGCTTTGCGAATGATGAAAGGTTTGGCTGTGAGAGGAACAACACATCGCTCATCGTGTGGAAATCTCCCAGGGGAATGAGTTGACTTGAGATTGTATAGGGAACCAAATGTCAACGACGCTTATTCACCACTATGCGAAGCACGAATGTGGAAATTTTACAGTGTGCTCTAGTCCAGAGGGGCTCAGTTTCGCTCTCGCCGGACTCCGAGATCCGCCTGTTTTCCCTTGGATGGGATGAAGAAAGAGAAAAAGAAGAAAAAGAAGAAAAAAAAGCAACCAATACGTAGTTGTATGGTTCAGGTCTTTCGGGGACCCTGGGCTGGAAAACGTCGACACTAGTACTCACATGCCACTTCATCAGGCCCTGTGACGCATTCTTGAAAAACCCCTGTCAGAATGTCTCTTCTGAAATATCTCCCAGTCTTGGTCTCGGTCTCAGTTTCACACTCACATAGTGTCTCTAACTTAGGTACTACGTAGACCCTGCATCCAACATGGAACAAGGGATAAGCGACATGGGACAAGGAAGCATTCATGACGGCATACAGCTATAAAACTGGCATTACCTTGCTTGTCCGTTTTCAATCCCGTGACACCCAATTGTCCGTGCCCTTTCCATCGTGATAAGAGCTCAGATCTCCAATATTGTTCTCTCCCATTTCCCTTCCCTTCCTTCTCAAGGCCGCTTTCAAATATCCGCCCTGCCGATCACACAGGGACGGCATCTTCCCCTCAAACCACCTGATGCACTCAATGTACTCGAGTCTAAAATTGAGCCTTGTCCGGATTGAGCCTTGTCCGGCTTCAGCTTTAGCCTCCCGCCCCCAGTTTGCGGCTCTATTCCATCTACAACACTCGCACCTCCGCCATTTTTCCCACTCTTGTCTATACAAATACTTCTGCATCCCTCAATTCCAGCTGCACCGGTCCTTCACTCACGCGAATTCCTATGGCAAAGGAATCGAATTTTCATACCTGACTCCTCTCAGAGCCGGCACTTTGATTGTGTCTTCTAAGTTATTCGTAATCATCATCCCCCCCCCCTCCCTCCCCC
>JABFEV010000006.1:0-25046 GCA_013618395.1 Fusarium domesticum | reverse complement strand
GAGGGAGGGGGAGAGGGAGAGGAAGGGGACGAGGAGGAAGAAGGTAGTTGATAGAAAGACAACTTTATGAATTAATGCTTTGGATGAGACTGTGGTGGTTGTGATTTGAGGTCTCGGTAATGTTTGTCCGTGATCCTAGACTAAATTAACACCATTTGGACGAACTGATGTGCTGGTCTGCTTAAATGTCTATACTCCCTGGTTTCGAGCACCGATAAATTGCACGGTGTTGTCAGTTTATATGGAGGAAGGGTTTTATAACATGGAATATGCCCGGCTACTATCGGCTAGTTCCGTCACTGTTTCTTTTTTCATGCAGTAGTATTCAATATCGTCAACTAAAATTGGCGTTGAGACTATTTCATTTTCAGCAGGTTTTATATAGACATGTATATAGCAGGCACATCGACAATACCACGAAGTCGAATATTTATATTTGCACATATGTTACTGAAAGAGATCAACATATCATACTTAATTGCTAGACCAATTGAAAACCTGCGTCTCGTAATTATCACGCCATATGTACAGTATCAACGATTCCCAACGACGAGGAACTATAGGGTATTCCAAAATAAGAAACCACTACTAAAGTCACGATACCTGACCCACGCCAATTAGCGAACAGACTTCGCAAGCTAGTCCCGGTTGCGGATTTCAATTCAAAATTACATAGGTACGTGTAGCTTTGCAAGGGGATAGGAAGATGATGGTAAACTGAGGCAAGACTTTGTTGCGCTGGTTACTTGCTCTGAAAAGAGGGTGAAAAGAGTGTGGTTGAAAAGAGTGTGATTATACGGTTGCACGGAACCGGGGTGGTATAGATAATGATGTTCATGAATGATTGAGGCCCTTGAAGATGCATCAAAAGGTTGCTTGCAGGAACTTACGAAACACTGATTGTCCATGATAGTTCCTTGGCAAACACTCGGCGAGGATCATAGCGCTGCTGATCGTACTTTCTCTTCTTTCATCTTTATTCAGTTCTGTACATTGAAGATCAGTTCCCGTCTGTCTACGCTAGGTTTTCTTGATGGAAACCCTAGGAGACGCCTCCGTTGGGGAAAGAAATGAATGAATTCCCTGCTGTTTATATAAAGTTTTATACTTATTGCCACTGTCTCTTTCTTCTCCCAGCCCATTCCCATGGGTTGGTTTCCATGTCAATGGAATACCTAAGGTACGTTCACCTTTACGACCACAAGATCAGAGACCCCAGGAATGTACTTTGTCGATACATGTTGTGATTGTAGGTATCTACAGGTACTAAGACTCAGGTACTACCTATCAGCCAGGGGAACCCACTATCACCTTCCCCTCTCCTGGTGGGCTGTCTGTCAAACCGGTCTATCTTACTACAACCTGACGAGGCCGTTCATCAGGTACCGAAACTAATGTGGCTTGGGTACCTGAGAGTATCACCCTTTTCCCTGACGAATGCTAGCATACCTGCCCATCACCACCTGGGTTGTCATGCCTCCCGTTTTCCCCCCTCCCCCCTCCATTAACATCATCATCGTTGCATGCTACGTCTACTCCTTTGTTCTCCCCTCCCCCTTAGCTCCTGTATTTTTTATTTTTTATTGCGCTGTCAATCCCACAATTTGTCTTTATCTTGTAACCGTTTCTTCTTCAACACCAACGTCAATCATCACCACTTTTCCATTTCGAGGCCCCCTTTTCTTGGGTCCTCTCCAATAATTCTTCCCTGTCACTTTTTATAATCGTACGTATGTAGCACGGCTGATATCCTCTTTAATTCAGAAGGATCTTCTTCCCTCGTCCTCCCCACACAACAAACACTGGGTCTCTTCTCTCCATTGACTGCTACAGTACGGCTTCGGAGTTGGACACCATAAACCACTAATACGGCACCACAGGATACATAAAACTACCCAGGTACTAAGTACACATCCGCACGACCCTGCCTGCAGCCTCTAGCATCCACCGGTGCCCGCTCTCCGCTCTCCACCACACCGTCCCATGCGCCGTCTCTTTCTCCTGAAATTCGCGTCTCAGCCGTGCATAGAAACTTGTCCATCATTATCATCACTAACCAACCACCAACACAGGTACCATTAATACCCCGGTACCTGCTATGGAATGTTCTTACCTGGTTGCTGCACATTGTATATTGTACCTAGGTAAGCTACCTGATAGATACTAGGTTGTCGCCTGTCTTGCCTGTTCAATTGTGTGGACAAAGCAGGGGGCGCCAAAAGCCCCTCCGACTTAACTTAATACTAGGCAATTAATCACTGTACCCTTTCCACCCATCAAAGCCAGGAGCAAGGAGGCCAAGAACACAAGAACACAAAGGACACCCCTTCCCCTTCTCGTTCCCACCAACACCACCGCTACCACCTCGCACCTCCACTTTTACTATCATCTGTCTGCCCGCGCATCCATCCCTCCTTCTTCATTGTCTTTTGGTTTCGCTTCTTCTCTTTTACCAGCAAAGTCCTCTGTGCTTCTTGCGAGATACGGTTTATCGACGTCAGCTTGAGTGACAGACATCTTGTTTCTCCATTTAGCTGTCGTTGCCGATTGCTCCTTCTATCCTCGTTTACTGCTTCTCTCACCCTCGTCCTAATCTGCCCTTTCACCAACACCCGCAACTGCAATTGCGCGATTGATCCATCCGTCACCCCTCGATATCGACACCAACACCGCGCTGGTCCCCGAGAAGAAGAAAGAAGAAAGAATTAAAAAAGAAAGAATAAAAACATCTCGTCGATTTTCTTTGCCGGCTCAGTATCGTCACTTTCGCGATATATCTCGGCCTCTACTACATATTCCGATTGCCGTACCACTCGACGACCCTTTCGATTACTGATCTCCTGGTCTGATCCTTCGCACAACCAAAAATAAATAAATATTGATTGTGTATGTCATCTTACGTGGCCCGTTGAGACGCCTCGGCTCAACATCACTGCCGACAACAGACCTTTCATGATAAGGTCACAAGGCTAAAGAGCCCAGCATACCTGGCTTTCGCTTGCTTGTCCACACAAACAATGTCTATCATGCTACAAACTCCTTCTCGAGCTTCTACCGCATCCTCATCTTCTTTCCAACCCATATCACGACAAAACACTATGTCCTCTTACGATGGCTCTCGCTCGACGCGCCAGTCGAAGCGTTATTCCATGTCGGCTTTGTACATGTCGATTTCAGCCAACGAGGGAGATCTTCAAATTGAAGATGACCTTGCCAAAGGTAAGCCCTGGCGATGCTCTATTCTGCTTCGTCTAGCTAATCACTGTCCACAGCCCAGAAAGTGCTTCGCGATCTCAAGTCCAAGATCTCGTCACAGTCCAAGAAGAACTTTGTTCTTGAGAAGGATGTACGTTATCTGGACTCTCGAATCGCTCTGCTCATCCAGAATCGCATGGCTCTAGAAGAGGTACGTTAAAATGCCATCGCATTGTAAAGTTCTTGTATTAACGCAGCCCCCAGCAAAACGAAGTTGCTAGCCATCTCGAAGATGCCACCGAAATGCAGCAGGGAGTCTTTCCAAATGATGACAAGACCCAAAAATATGGCAACCTGCTGTTCCTGCTACAGTCAGAGCCAAGACACATTGCCCATCTCTGCAGGCTTGTCACCATGGCCGAGATTGACTCCCTGTTGCAGACAGTCATGTTCACAATCTACGGAAACCAGTATGAGAGTCGAGAAGAACATCTTCTTCTCACTATGTTCCAGGTATGAGAATTCGAACTCCCAGAGACTTTCATCCGCTGACTTGGAATCCAGTCCGTCTTGACCTTCCAATTCGACAATACACCCGACTACTCTTCACTTCTCCGTGCCAATACTCCTGTTTCGCGCATGATGACAACATATACTCGACGAGGTCCCGGCCAGAGCTTTCTCAAGTCAGTACTTGCCGACAGGATCAACGGTTTGATCGAACTCAAGGACCTTGATCTGGAGATCAATCCACTCAAGGTGTACGAACGCATGATTGAGCAGATCGAGGAGGATACCGGCCAGCTGCCCCCCTCCCTGCCTAAGGGGATCACCGGCGAACAGGCTGCTGAGAACCCCCAGGTTCAGGCCATTATTGAACCCCGTCTCACCATGCTCACCGAGATCGCCAATGGCTTCTTGACAACCATCATAGAAGGTCTTGAGGAGGCCCCCTATGGCATTCGTTGGATCTGCAAACAGATCCGAAGTTTGACGAAGCGTAAATATCCTGATGCTAACGACCAGGTCATTTGCACCTTGATCGGTGGCTTCTTTTTCCTCCGATTTATCAATCCTGCCATCGTCACCCCCAAGTCCTACATGCTCATCGATGGAACACCGGCCGAACGACCACGACGAACTCTGACTTACATTGCCAAGATGCTCCAGAACCTGGCCAACAAACCCTCTTACGCGAAGGAACCCTATATGGCCAAGCTCCAGCCCTTCATTCAGTCAAACAAGGACAGAATCAACAAGTTTATGCTTGACCTATGTGAGGTTCAGGATTTTTACGAGAGTCTCGAGATGGATAATTATGTTGCGCTTTCCAAGAAAGATCTTGAACTCGACATCACCCTCAACGAAGTCTACGCCATGCATACCCTGATTGAAAAGCATCACGACGAGCTGTGCAAGGATGACAACTCGCATTTGGCCATCATCATGTCGGAATTGGGCCAAGGCCCACCTCAAGTCCCCCGCAAGGAAAACAGGGTCATCAACCTACCCTTATTCAGCCGATGGGAGACGGCTATTGATGACTTGACAGCAGCTCTGGATATCACGCAGGAAGAAGTATTCTTCATGGAAGCCAAGTCCATCTTCGTGCAGGTTATGAGATCCATTCCCTCGAGCAGTGGTGTAGGAAGGCGACCACTGCGCCTTGAACGTGTTGCCGATGCCGCTGCCACGAGCCGTAACGACGCTGTCATGGTGCGAAAAGGAATTCGGGCCATGGAGCTTCTCTCTCAGCTGCAGGAACTTCGTGTGATCGACAAGAGTGACGGGTTTGCTCTTTTACGTGACGAAGTCGAACAGGAGCTCCAGCATCTCGGCTCTCTGAAAGAAGGCGTCATCACTGAAACATCGAAGCTGCAGGAGGTGTACAAGACGATTCGCGACCACAATGTCTATCTCAATGGCCAGCTCGAGACCTACAAGAGCTACCTTCATAACGTGCGCTCGCAGAGTGAGGGAACCAAGAGGAAGCAGCAGAAGCAGCAAGTCCTCGGCCCTTACAAATTCACCCACCAACAGCTTGAGAAGGAGGGCGTTATTCAGAAGAGCAACGTCCCTGACAACAGGCGTGCCAATATCTTCTTCAATTTTACCAGTCCTTTGCCTGGTACCTTTGTAATTTCTCTGCACTACAAGGGTAAGTTTTACTCTACTGGCCCAACAAACACATCTAAGAGACTAACTTGATATGCAGGCCGAAACAGGGGGCTTCTCGAGCTTGACTTGAAGCTTGACGACTTGCTGGAGATGCAGAAAGATAACCAGGACGAGCTTGACCTGGAATATGTCCAGTTCAATGTGCCCAAGGTATTGGCTCTGCTCAATAAGCGATTCGCTCGAAAGAAGGGCTGGTGAACGATGCCAGCATACAGCACACAGCCGCATACATCGATCTCGACGCATATTCATCCATGTACTACGACCACATCAAATGAGAGGACTTGGCGTTATGGACACTGATACCACCGGAAGATTCTGTTCTCTTTCTGTCTAACCTTTGGGGCTAATGTAGCCACCCAAGGAGGCTCTTTGCCACGTTTCAGTCCTGTATGATTTCATTTGTCAATGTTTATTTGTTTTCTTTTCTTCAGAAATGAGATTGTTCTTCTCATGTAGCATGTTTCTGTTGCTGTGGAGTGTGATTTTTATATACCGTTCGGTCTAATTGTTGAGGGGTGGTGTCTTGCTTCGGCTGGTCCGCAGTGGGAGTTGCTGTTGGGCGGCGCCTTTTGGTTACTAGCATGTATGGATGGCGGTAGAAAGGACTTGCTGGGAGGGATGGAGGTCATTGCATCTCAGATAAGGACATGAAGAGTGACGGTTCGGACGACTTTAAATAGGCCTAGCTAGTCTCGAGCCAATCGATTATGAAGAAAGGTTTGCGACGATTGCTAGATGCATATGTCTGGTTATGTGACCCAGTTGTTTCCAGATGGATAAAATATCTACGGGTGAGCCTTGTCGGTGACTCCAGTTTGATATATAGACGGACACATTGTACTGTAGCAGTGACGGGTTAAATGGATGTAATTGACATTCCGAGCTGCACTATCAAGCACAAAGTCTACCAGGAGTCGCTCTCCTTTCATCAGTCATGATACATCCTAATCTTGAGATGTTGTACAAGATAAGCATCCACGGTCGTAAATGAGTAAAAAGCACCAAGTACTACAACACGTACAAGGCAATGGTATAATGAAAATTAACAGCAAAGAAAACAGAGCTGATCACTGACGAGCTGAGCTCTCGAGATCAATTTCTGCCATAGGGACTGTCTCGGCCCGTGGCCAAGTGAACCTTCCACTTGCCCAAGCCCGCGGCCACGTCCCCTCGGTCCTCCTAAGTCTCGAGCTACGCTGAACCGTGGAACGGCTGTCTGAGATGTCGACGTCGCGGGGTCGTCGACGGAGGCGAGTAAAGAGACGGCCAGGCATGGCAGCTATGGAGTTGACCTTAGAGATGAGTTTGCCAAAGTAGCGGGTTTGGAGGAGGGATATGAGAAGTATAAAGGGCACGCAGACAAGGATCATGGTGACGGCAAAGCGCCAGTCCGAGGCCGAGATGTGAAACTCTGTCATGCCGAAGACGGACTGTGTGATATGTTAGAAGCTTCAGACAATGGTAACAGCCAAGATAAGAACGAACCGTGACGAAAGTCAATGGTAGGAAGATCATGCTGATCATGGTCAGAATGCGGATATTGTCTCCCTGCTCTATTGCCCTGCGACTCTCCTTGATCGAGCTACCGCTGAATAGCTGATCACGCAAGTTCTCAATCTCTTTACGGGTACGCTCATTCCGTTTCAAGATTTCACCGAGCTCGTGGACGACCTTTTCTAACTCGCGACGTAGGATGGCCATGTGCTCACGGTATGCTGCAGCATCACCGCTCTCGGGAGACGGATGTGGCCAAAGGACTGGGTCAGTTCCCGCCCAGAAGTCGTCATTGAAATTGTGGAAATAGGCAGCGACCATAGCCTTGATGCCTGTGTTTACGACAGCGAGAGTGTTGTAGGCCCAAAAGTAGCGACGAATATAAGTAAAGTGCTTGTCCTCAAAGAGTAGCTTGTCGCGAAGTTTTGGATCAAACATAAACTCGGTCTAGCAGACATTAGCACATGTTGCAAGACTTGGATTTTAGGAATTGAGTGATACACGCACAGGTGGGGTGATGAGTTTGGTAACATGCTCATGGAGAGTTTGGTTTCGCTTCCCGGCATCTCTGTATTCCGCGATAAGAAGGTCGAGGAACGCGTGTGGCCCATTGACGTACTTCTTACTCTGGAACTCTTCGCCGCGAACCGTGTGTGCGTCATCTGGGAAACTTTGAATAGCAAGGAGCTGCCATGGTCCGAAGGTGTCAAAGAGAACCCCTTCTTTTGCACGCTCTCGCCGAGGTCGCATACGGACATGTTTAGTCGGCTCTCCACCCAAGGATAGAGCCAGAACCGATCCGCATTCTGCAATGTCAATATGATCATCGGTACGCTTGTCTGGCGGACGTTGATCAAAGCGCTGCCAGGAAGCAGGTTCCAATCCTTCTCTGACGACAGTGTAATACTTGAAAACGAACAGAAACGAGCGTTGACGGACTCTGGCAGCTGCAGACGTGGTTGGATGAAGACTGATAGGCAAGGGAGTGGGTGGTGAGGACGAGGTGTTGAAAGGCAACGTCGTATTCCCTGGAGATAGCGAACGCTCAAACGCTCTGTTCATAAACGCATGAGTGTGACCCTGGTTGTGCTTATCAGTGATGAGATGGGTGAGGAGCTCAGATACGTCAAAGTGAGAAGACATGGTAAAATGAAGAGCCGCAAGGATAAGGGGTGTTGGTTCTTGGACGATTCTGAGTTGCTGTCAGTCTATGAGATACAGACAAAAGTATGCAGAGGTCAAAGGGATAATTACGTTATGCGGCCCACAGACTGGCCACCGGAGTTGACACTTCGAATTGTCTCCCAAACTGTAGAAGCGTCGACAGCATCTGCAGAGGTTTCGTGGGTTCCGCCACCAGTGTACTTGATATTCGGTTCCTCCTCGATGTCGGGGTCGATGCTTAATTTGAAAAGGCTGCAGTCGCGTCCGACCTCATACACCTCGAACGTTGACGAGTTGTGACCCTCACGCTCATAAGCAGCAAAGTCATGGAAAGGTACCGCAAAGTCCATATCGGGGCGGTGTTTGATGGCCTCCTGGAAGAGCGTGGCTACCTCGTCTGAGAACTCGGTGCTGTAAAGATGCCGGAGAAGATCTTCGTCGGAGAAAGTGACAGTGGTCAAGGAATTCTTGACAATGTTAGACGAGTACTCCTCTATCCGGCGACTTGTACTCGTGCTGGTGAAATGGGAATCGAGAAGTGGGATATAGTTGACATCATCATCGTGGGTGAAGACAGGGCAAGTGTTTCCACTGGGGGAACTTGCGAGCAAGGGACTTTCCAGATTGCTCTCGAGAGTACCAGCCCGAGGACGGCGGAGTAGAGGAGACGTAGAGGTCGACTCTGAGGAGAACGTAGGCCCGCTGATGGGCCTCAAGGGTGGTGTAAATGCACCGATCGTGTCCCGACGACGAAGATTGAGTCCATCTTGAAGGACTCGGAGGGTGCGACTGTGCTGTTCATGATAGAGGTCGGTTGCCCTGACGAGATCGTCCAAAGATTGCGCTAAGGTCTGGGTTGAGCTTGTCATTGGATCAGATCACTTGATAGAGTGAGAAGATATTGGAAGAATGGTCATGTTCATGTTCAGACTGTTCAAGATAAGCTTCTTGAACCAAAGACTCGCTGCCCGTGGTGGATGTGGGAGGTCTATTTCTACCTCTGCTTCAACACACTCTCTGTCTTTCTCCTTACCCATCGTCCATTACTGACGATCCTGGATAGGCAACCTTCGGAGGGCACCGATGGATATGCGGCTGAGGCCAGCTCGGTGAACATCCATAGCTAGGATAATAGAGTAGGCAACCGAAACTAAGGCGAACCAGAAAGGAATGCAGAGAAACAAAAGGGATGCGAAAGCTTCTAGCGCAAAACCCAAGAAAGCGGACGCTTCCGCCAGCTAAACATCAGAAATAAGGTTGCATCAATTGATGTAGCACGTGGGGGGATCTATTTGGTTGATTGCAATAGGGCTGTGAGAAAACAAGGAGTCATAATATGACACAGACCCTGTCTTGATAACTGAGATGGATGGGCGGATTAAAGGACAAGAACCAACTTGTAGGACATTTTAAGCTTTGAGGAGATCAAGATGAGGCTGTGCTCTGACAGCGTGCGAGTTGATCACACGCTTCGGGTCGGCTCTGTACGGTTGAAGGCGGTTGACGCTGAGGCATCTTGTTCTCGTGATGTTGAATGATGGATGGATGAAAAGGGTCGGTTGGTTGCTTTGGCTGGGGTTGAATTCGAGACGTTGATTTATCGTCTGCCTAAAGCATCTGCATGAACCTAGCAACAAACCTTCACAGTTGCGGTAGGTACGTCATTACTACCTAGCGCTCCTTCCTCCAGAGCCGGGCGCGAGACTGACGTTATCACGTGGGGGAATGACAGTTTAGCAGCTCATGATTTGAAGCACTGACGGAGAGATAACATATATCTCGAGTATCCGTAAATGTTCATCGTAATATCAAATTAGCCTTCCAATTGAAACCCTGCATTGTCCCCTCATCAAGAAGGTGCGGATAGTTGCCTTCTATGTCATGATCATTCAAAACCACAACACCTTCATCTTGTGGTGAATTCAATCTCACGACCTGGCACCCAAAAGCGTTTATCCATTCATTTATGTGTGCTGTGTCATTGGGACGGAGCTTCATATTCGGACAAATACTATAAACTCCGAACTAACATATGTACCATGACCGATAACATTAGACAAGCCGCCTAATATCGTCCCTTCGTTTCCTCGTAATCTATTCCACAAACACCATCCTTGTTCCCTACTGTGATATCAAAAAAACTTCCAAATAAGATGCCTGGCTGAAGGCATGGCGATGCAAGACAAAACAACAACAACACGCCGCACCCATGTTTAGGACGCGACTGTGACGGGCTTGGCCGCCGGCGCGGCCGCCTTGTCGTTACTGTCTACCTCCATTGCATCATCGCTAACAGCCTCGCCCTCGCCTTCTTCCTCTTCCTCTTCGAGCTCGTCTTCACTCTCGCCCTCGATGTCGACACTGCCATCCTCAGATAGATCGTCTTCGTCCTGACCGTTTTCGGCCTCAACACCAGCCATTTCAGAGTCCTCCCCAGAAGCAGCCTTGGCCTTGGGGTCAGCCTCGGCCGCCTCCTCGACGTCCTCCTCGACATCCTCCTCCTCAGCACCGTATTGATCGCCATCAGCGACGAGATCGGCTTCGGGCTGCTCGGGAGGGAATTCGGCGGGAGCGGATGCTTCAGAGTCCCTACATCATGTTAACTCCACATGCATTTCCCAACATCGTCCATTATTACTCACCACTTGATAGCGAAGCGGGTCACTCGGGGCTTCTCGGCGAGAACATTTCGTCGAATACGCTCGATGATGGGCTTGGAAGGAGGCTCGGCGTTGAGCTCCTCAGAGTCGTACTCATTGTTGACATAGTAACCAACACGGATGAATTCCCGTTCGTCGTAGCAACATGTGAGAAGGACCACAGTGACGCCCAGAATGTCGTTGTCTGGGATGCGTGAAGTGTTGGGGGCACGGGCCTCGAAGAGGAACTTGTTGACGCCGACAGGAATAGGACCCACGAGGAGAACGTCAAGTTCTTGGTCGTACTGGTCGCTGCGGGGCGTTAGAAGGGGCGGTGAGGACAGCGAGGAAGAGGCTTCAACTTACGAAGTAGCAGATCCGACATAGGTGAGCTTCCACTCAAGATCTACAGCATGTCAGTATGTAAGTATGACAATTTGATAATATGACAACGAACCTTTCTCGAGCTGCTCGAGGCATTCAAACGTGATCTCAAACTCGTAGTTGTCGCTGAACTTGGCGGGGTTGTTCATAACATTGACCCCTAAGAGTGACACGACCGACATTCTGGGAGAAGTTGGTGAGGGACGTCGAAGTAAATCGGATTGGAAGTTAGGGTTTTCGGAATGATCGCAAGCGCCGAAGAAGTAGCAGGCAATCGTAGGATGGGGTGGTCAGCGATGTTTCGAGTGCTCGAGTTCTATGTGTGTGAACAGTGAGGAAGAAGTCGGAGTATGTTTGTTGGAAGATGAAAACGGTGGGATGAGCTTGGGTAAATGGGAAAGGATGATAAGTGTGGGTTTGTTGATATTGGGAAGGAGATAGCGCAAGATTGGTTGCGACGGGAGATGAACGTGAAAAAAAAGTAATATAAGGACAAAGGAGCAAACGTTCAGAACGCGTTTGGGAGGGGGGGGGGCACCCGCGTTGAGAGGTTGCGTTTGCCCGCGTTTTAAGCGCGAACCATATTGACCAATTAAGGAGGCTCTAGTGGGCCAAAAATTAAGACAGTTGGTATCCACGTGATCTGTTTGTACTGTCCACATGGCACCTGTCTATTGTACCTACCATGTCGGCTTCATGTGTCGTGGTTTATGAGAACTCAGAGAAATGCCACATAAGGTACCATTACTTTCTAACATCATCTAAAAGCACGGTCAAGATTCTCGCTCGTCGTAAAAAAAAAAATTCATAACGTTATAGTACTGAACGTAGGGTGTTGGGTGCACAGGTCGGGTCCCACCAGCCTTGCACTTGCAGGTCCTCCACCGCCCGTGATGCCGCTAGTCTTTTCTTGGTTTCTGCCGTCGCGCTTTGTTCAAGGGCTTCTTTGATAGAGCTTTCGTAAAATTGACAACTCTCATCAGCATCATCGCCGACGTTCGCAAACCTGCCCTGCATCACCCAAGGCTCTATACGATACAAGTCGCCTGTCGCCTCACTCATATTCATTGTTAGGAACCGACGATTGGTCATCTGTGGCCAGCTTGCTCAAAACTCAGCACACACCCTGTTCGCGACAAGCTCTGGTTTGTCTCGTCATTCTGTGCACCGGGGTGGTGAGCTACTCAGCAGACACTTCCTAAACCTTCACATCCGACTCCTAGATAAGACTTTGCCGATACATCGTCAGTTCCAGCTACGACATCGTCCGTATATCCTTACATTGGGCCGAACTCTCTAGGGACTTGCCCTTTGGGCCTAGAACATCCCAAACCTGTCGGGGATCGCTTTGCATCGAGCTTCCAAACACGTCGCAAGCGAAAAACGATTGCATCTCCGGAAACATGGCTTCTGAAACTGCTTCGTGGGGCGAGGAGGATGCAGACACTGCTCAGGATGAACAGGTTCAGCTTAGTGAGGAACAAGTTGACAATACGATTGCTCAAGACTCCTTTGACCATGGTGACACTGCGGAAAATGGCACAGAAGATGACTCGGGAGATTATGACCCAGAGTCGGTAACAATTGGCACTCCTGCGCAGGTTCCTGAAAAGGCTGCCTCTGCGACCCCCTCTCAGCGCGCGCCTCCCAAACCTAACATGTCTGGTGGTTTCATAGTCGAGGCATCCGACGACGATGATGAGGATGAAGACGAGGAACCCGATACTGAGCCCCCGGCGGCAGAGCCCGTGGCCACCTATGACAATGTCGACCCGCCGCAGACTTCGCACGAGATCGACCTTCCACTCCCTGTTCACAGTGCACAGGCAGACCCAATCGGGGCTCACCCAGCGTTGGTCGGGCTTGACCCAGTAACTCTGCTTGGAGCCCGTGTGAAGGAGGACCCTCGAGGTGATATGGATGCGTGGCTTAATCTAATTGCCGAACACAGACGTTCAGGCCGAATCGATCAGGTCCGAGCTACGTATAACCGCTTTCTGGAGAATTTCCCACAGGCTGTAAGTTGTGCGACCAATTCTTCCTTTATTAACAACAGTATTGACTCTGCATAGGCCGACGTTTGGGTCGAGTGGATTGAGATGGAGCTTGGAATGGACAACTTTGTTGATGCCGAGCAACTCTTCGGTAGATGTCTCATGACTGTCCCTAATGTGAAGCTCTGGACGGTCTATCTCAACTATATCCGACGACGAAACGACCTAAACAACGATGCTTCTGGTCAAGCTCGCAGGACCATCACCCAGTCCTACGAATTTGTCATCGACAACATTGGCGTGGATCGTGATTCTGGCAACATTTGGCAAGATTATGTCCAATTCGTCAAGAGTAGCCCTGGACAAATCGGTGGCACGGGTTGGCAGGACCAACAGAAAATGGATCAGTTACGCAAGATCTATCAGCGGGCTATCACAGTTCCCATGTTGACAGTCAATAACCTGTGGAAGGAGTATGATCAATTCGAAATGGGCTTGAACAAGGTCACTGTAAGTATAGTACTGGGTGTTGTATCTCGAATGAGTATTAACATGCATTCTAGGGCCGAAAATTCATACAGGAACGATCACCGAGTTACATGTCGGCCAAAAGCGCCAACATTGCGCTCGACAACATCACACGGCACCTTAGGCGCACAAATCTGCCGAGACTTCCCCCTGCTCCTGGATTCGACGGTGATCAGGCCTTCAAAGACCAAGTCGAGTATTGGAAGAGGTGGATTGCATGGGAGAAGGACGATCCACTGGTCCTGAAGATAGACGAGCCCAAGGTCTTTACCCAGAGAGTCCTCTACTGCTACAAGCAAGCATTGATGGCCCTTCGTTTCTGGCCAGAGATCTGGGTAGACGCGGCTGAGTGGTGCTTCCAGAACAATGTGCGAGACAACGACCAGGACACTGGCATGGACTTCCTTTTACAAGGTGTTCGAGCCAACCCTGAGAGTGTCCTGCTTGCTCTCAAGCATGCTGACCACATCGAAACCAACTTTCCTGCCAAAGAAGGCGACAAGTCCGAATACGCCAAGGCAGTTCGACAGCCCTATGACGATGTTCTCGAGACGCTTTACGCTCTCGGCGACAAGGTCAAGGAGCGCGAGAAGCTCGAGGTTGCCACTTTGAAGCAGGCCGCTGCGCAGGAAGCTGTTCAAGAATCCATCGAACCGAATGACGATGACAATGACGAGGACAAGTCCAAGACATCACCAACGGAGGGACGCATTCTTGCAATTCAGAAAGGATATGCAGTCGAGACCCAGCTGCTCTCGCGAACTATCTCACATGTCTGGATTGCTCTCGCTCGTGCAATGCGTCGTATTCAGGGCAAAGGCAACCAAAACGATGGCGGCCTGCGCAAGGTCTTTACAGATGCGCGCCAGAAAGGTCGACTCACTAGTGATGTCTATGTTGCTGTTGCGTTGCTGGAATCAACTGTCTATAAAGAGACTGTTGGCGCTAAGATCTTCGAACGTGGCTCACGGCTGTTCCCTAACGATGAGATGTTCATGATAGATTACTTGAAGTTTCTCCATTCGAAGGACGACACAACCAGTAAGTCAAGTCACCAGGGTTTGTGATTGTTGGCCTGTTCTAACCGCCATTGCAGATGCTCGAGTCGTCTTCGAAACCTGCATCAACCGCCTCGTCTCTAAGCCTGAGACGCTGTCCAAGGCCAAACCCCTATATGCATACTTTCACAAGTACGAGTCCCAGTACGGAGAACTGTCGCAGATCTCCAAGCTTGAAGACCGCATGGCGGAGCTGTTTCCAGAAGACCCCAAGCTGCAGCATTTCGTAGCACGATTCTCAACGGAAAGATTCGACCCCGTGGCGGCCCCCATCATCATCTCCAAGGCTACACAGATGCGACCGAAACAGATGGTGCCTGTGGTCGAGCAACCGGTTTCATTGAGGAATAGTCCAATGCCCCCGAGACAAGAGCTGAGCCCTCGGCCTCAGTACATCCGGGCAACAGCTTCTCCTAAACGACCACTTGGACTCGACGATGAGGAGCTGAACCCCCCTAAGCGGCTGGCTAGAGGCGTTTCGCCCCTCAAGGGTGCTGCTGGCCGTCGACTTGACCAACAACGTCGTAACCAAGCCTCGGCTTTGCACAGAGATATCACCTTCCTGCTCAACATTCTACCACCCGCGCACAACTACGATACGCAACGCCTCAATGCAGGAGGAATCGTCAACATCCTGCGAGACACCAATCTTCCCGACTACGCAACCCTCAAGGCTACCGGTGGAGCGCAACCTCGGTATCCGAACCCCAGTCACTCGCGACAGCCATCCAATGAGTACGGCAACCGACCCAGCAGCCCCTACGGACGAGTGCAGTCTGCATCTGGCGGGTATAGGAACTCGCCGCTGAGACCAGAGGGTGGTGCCGGCTTCCAGGCCAATGCCTATCCCCCAACCGACGGAGGTGCTGGCCAGCCTGGATGGCCCCAGGCAGCCGGGGGATACGGAGCGCCGGCGCCGCCTGGTGGACAGTTTGGAGGATACCGATATTAAGTCGGGCAGATGATAGTTCTCATGCAACGGGAACACTATGCTTTTTTATGCTTGTACTGATGTTGATGGCCGAGAGTTTGCACCTCACCGGTTCCCTGAGAATACCTGGATGGATAATTACTGGTTTGCTGAAGAATGTCTCTTGTCTGCATGGTATGGCGTTTAAGGAGGCTGGAGGGTATCTAAGGAGAGCTACGCCTGTCTACACAAGACGCAAGTTATGGGGGTTGAGATGGCGCGAAGCCTCCGACAAGTCTGCTAGTTTTCAGATGTCCATAGATGAATAGTAGGAGCTTTTGGATGACCCATGTGCGTATTCCGAGCACGCGAGTACTATGCATTACACGTTTCCCATCAAACGGGGCCTAGAGTAATATCAACGGTCGCGTGCTTTCTTTTGTTTGCACAAGCGGCTACCTAAATAGGCAAACGTGGGATGTTTTGTGTTTGGCCTGCCACGTAAGAGGATTTAATCAACACTGGTTTTATGATGTATTTCTTTATTAGTGTTGGTCAGGTATAACGACAAACATGTAGTTTCTGTATTATTTTGTGTCCCGTAATTCTTGAGTCTTGATGTGATTGTTCCCGAGAGCCCAACTCAAGCTGTGATACCGTGAGTCTATCCCAACACTCGGCTACCAGGCTTGACAGACGATAGATTAGAAACTTTCTGCGTGAATATATATGACTTCATATCAGATATGTCTTCTTGGAAATATTAAGCTTGTTTATTACTTGGTGAATAGCGGCTGTTGCAAAGTAGCCATCCGAGATCGCTGCCTGCCACTTCCCCCCTATTCGCTATTCGTTGCTCTCTTTCCTTCTGGTGCTCTTCCTCCACTACCAAGGCACACCCAGTACAGTAACAGACGCACGTAAGTAAGTGCTCCCATTGTTTACCTTTTTCCGCCCGTTGAACTCTCTTTCTCGTCACGTTTTCTCTCTCCCATCTTCCTCTCCTCGCCAACATCTCACCCTAAGGTGCGTCGCCAGTATCTCACCTTAATAGTCAACTGGTAAGCCCTGATTCGTTTATCAGTCTCTTCTTGGGTTTGGCGGCGAATCACTGTCATTCTGCCTCACTTTGATGTATAAAAAACATCTCATCTCCTCATCTCCTCGCTTTCTTCTTTCCTTCATCCTCACACCCCCCTTTGCACAAACACAAGTGCAAACTCTTGTTTTTCTTCTTCCCTTCTGCCTCTTTCAAACGCTCACCATTTGACCTCAGGGTTAGAGTCTTTGTAGCCTGGCACCCGCGGCCAAACCAGGAAGTGGTCGCAGTCTTCACAAGCAGATCACTGCAAACGATCCATTTCTCTAACGGGTAAGTTTGCATTGCCCTCACAGTCTTCCGTTCTTCCTCCCAGCCTCCCTCCTGCTCCATTTAGGAGTTGACATCTCACTCTCATCTGACCTATCCATCATTCTCCTGTCCATCCTTGAATACCCATTCATCACAACAAAGCCAACATTACTTCCAATTTTTTCACGAGCAACTACTTACTTTTTCAGGTCTCTCTGTCACCATGTCCGACAGAGGAAGATCTCCAGCGCCTTCCAGCCACCGAGGCTCTGAAGGACGACCCTCACAATCATCCAGAGGTCCAGGATCGCCTGCTCGATCCTCTGCCGGTGGCCCAGCTGGCAACTGGCCCAAGCCCCTTGGAGTTGACCCTGCCAAGCCAATCAAGGCACCTGAGAAAGGCAACACTCGGGTTGAGTTGCCCCCTGACGCCTACTTGACCGACACCAAGAAGGATTTCTTCACTCTTCGTGGACAAAAGCTCAACACCGAGGGAAAACCGGAGACTATCGAGGTCAACCAGTACCGTATGACCAGGTTTAATTTTAATAAGAAAATCTATCAATATGATGTGAGTAAACCTCGCCCTTTTCCCTACGCTTGCCAGTGCTAACACTCCCCGCCATGCAGGTTGCTCTGTCCCCGGATCCCGAAAAACTTGGACCGGTCATGAAGAAGATCTGGGCGCACAAAGCCACCCAGGAGAAACTAGCGCCTTTCAAAGGCAAATGGTGGCTGCATGACGGCAAGAAGCTGGCTTGGGCCCCTGCGCTTATTGAACGAGGCGAGCTTCGCTTCATCGTTGACCTAGATGAAGGTCAGCCCGGCAGGTCTGGTGGAAAGCGTAACAAGGGAGGAGAATTTCTTGTTACGATTCGGCACACTACCGAGGTCAAGGTCAGCGCTCTCCGTGGCTATCTTGATCACAAGATGTCGTTCAACAACACTGTTCAAGAAGCCCTCAACTTCCTGGACCACCTTGTCCGACAATGGCCCTCCCAACACATGTTGGCCATCAAACGTAACTTTTACGATCTCAATGGTAGCTCTCAGCCGCTCAACGATGGTGCTGTCGTTCAGGTACACAAGGGAATTTACGCATCCGTGCGAATGAGCCATAACATTTCTCGTGGAGGGGTTGGCCTGGGTTACAACATCGACGTTGCCAACACCTGTTTCTGGACTGGAGGTCAGTTCATGGACCGCCTCATGTGCAACTTCCTTGCAACCTTGGACCGTCGCTGGGAGGGCCAAACTGCCGTTCAGATGTACGACCACCTGAAGCCCATGAAAGACAACAGGAGCGGTCGTTTGGCCATGTCGGACGCCTTCAAGCAGCTCCGCAAGCTGCGTCGTCTCAAATTCAAGATCCGCCACCCGAATCGGCCCAACAGTGACCAGATCTATTCTGTGCAGGACTTTGTCTGGAATGACAAGTATGGAGAGGCTGGTGCTTCAGCCAGAAACGTCACCTTCGCAGTGGACGGTAAAGAAACGACCATTATGGACTACTATCGCAAGAAGTATAGCGTTACACTTCGAAACAGCAATCTGCCTCTCATCGACGCTGGCAAAGGCGGTATGATCCCTCTCGAGCTTGCGTGGGTCGAAGACATGCAACGTTATCCGTTCAAGCTGAACCCCGATCAGACAGCCGCCATGATCAAGATTGCCGTCACGCGACCCAACGTTCGCAAGCAAGACATCCAGAGAAACGCTGGCGCTCTCCAGATCGGAAACGACCCGTTTCTGAAAGAGTATGGCGTCAACTTTGAAGCCCAGTTCGCCAAAACAGAGGCCAGGATCCTTCCTGCCCCTGTTGTCAGGTTTGGGCAAGGCACAGCTGACCCCAAGTTTGCTGGTCGATGGGACCTGCGAGGAAAGAAGTTCTGGAAGCAGAACCATGCCCCTCTCAACAACTGGGGTTTTATTGCACTTGAGCAGGGACTTCAGATGCCCGCCCTGCAACAGTTTGCAAACACCTTCAAAACGACATTCATCGGCCATGGCGGTAAAGTGACTGGCGAGCCCAAGATCATCCAGTGCCCTACGAACCTACGCTTCAACGCAGCCGAGGCTATTGCCTACGCCCATCAGGAGATTATCACCAAGACCAAGGGGTACACTCAGCTTCTCTTCGTTGTCATCTCGAGGAAGAACAGCGGCACATACGAGCGCCTGAAGAAGTCGGCTGACTGCCGCTTTGGCATCCTAACTCAGGTTGTTCTCGCCCCACACGTTATGAAGAACAACGGACAGTATCACTCGAATGTGTGCATGAAAGTCAACGCCAAGTTAGGTGGTGCAACAGCCTGCACACCTCAACTATGGAAGACGGCTACCTATTTCCCGGACAACCGTCCTACTATGATCATTGGTGTCGATGTATCTCATGCTGCACCCGGAGGTGGAACTCCTTCCACCGCAGCCATGACGATGTCGATTGACAAGGACGGGACTCGGTACGCAGCTCTTGTCGAGACCAATGGGTACCGCGTCGAGATTCTCAGTGCGACCAACGTGCGGTTCTTGTTTGGGAACTTGCTTAATCAATGGAAGGCCGGCCACCCCGGTAAACTCCCAGCTCATGTTATGTACCTGCGTGATGGTGTTGGTGAGGGACAGTTCTCTCACGTTATTGATGAAGAGATTGGACAGATTAAGGCGTTCCTTCGTGAGAAGATGCCCGCTAACGCACCTCTGCCCAAATTCACGACAATTGTTGCGACCAAGCGACATCACATCCGCTTCTTCCCTCAACGAGGAGACAAGAACGGCAACCCTCTTCCTGGTACGCTTGTCGAAAAGGAAGTAACTCACCCTTTCATGTGGGATTTTTATCTTAATTCCCACGTCGCCATCCAGGGCACTGCCCGCCCTGTTCACTACCATGTCATTCTTGATGAGATGAACATGCCAGTCAACGATATCCAGAAAATGATATACCAGCAGTGTTACTCGTATGCTCGCTCGACTACGCCGGTATCTCTTCATCCGGCTGTCTACTACGCGCATCTCGCTAGTAACCGAGCACGCGCCCACGAGAACATTGCCACCAGCGAAGGCTTCAGAAGCGGCCCCAAGGGGCACGAGGTCGCTCGGGAGAGCGTTGCTCGTGGCCTTTCTACCGGTGGCCTTGATCGAGGAAGCGAAGCACCTCCTCTGCTTCGACTTGGAGGCACCGCCGATGCCCAATGTGGTGCTGACGAGAAGCGACAGCGGGACTTTTTCCGAGGCACCATGTGGTTCATCTAAAGTAAAGCAAGATGGATGGATGATTTGAAGGAAGGGCTTAGATGCTGAGGAGCTAAAGTATTTAGGGAGAAAGGGTAGGGCACGGATTCAAGTGCGAATGACTTGATATGGTTCTGATAGAAAGCCGGGCGAAGACTCAAAAACAGAACAAAAAAGGGGCGACCGGTTTGGTGGGAAGTGGCGGTGGAGGAACTTGTTTGCTTTAGCAGTAAATAAAAGTTGAATGGAAAGATTCAACCCACTGTGATTCCATTCTTGTTGTGATTGTGATATATGAAAGTGATGTTGACATCACTGGCAGAGAGCATGCATGAGCCTGCAACACTTGAGATTTCCTGTTTGGTGCCATCCCATAGGTAATAAGTTCGTCAGAAGAGGGGCTATTTAGGAGCGTACATGAGGATCTCAGCAAGAGTTTATCTTATAGCGGGCGACGATAGAACATGGACAGTCTCGATTGTAGGTATGTATGCAAAGGATGCACATGTAGATGGTATGGGTGAGGTGGAAGGGGCACTGATCTCGCGTGATAGATGATGGTGGTATTGTCTGAGCTTAGGACTGACACAGAAGAGTGCGAGTGTATACAGCAGCGCTGTTTAGCGGCTCTGATTACCTGCATATATGTATGCTTCGTTGTATGGAGATATATGCACGTGTTCGTCGAGCTGAGAGTCGAGTGTGGATCATCATTCAGGTCTTGCCCCTTTTGACGTTTGTTGTCAGGTACTCTTCAGAATTCAGGCAACTTCACAACCTTGACTCTACAATACTCATTAACTCGCCCCAAGGTCCGTACCATCACCAATCCATCTTGCGTATCAAAGCTATGCAGCACTTGCCTCTTTTGTTGAGATTCTCTTTCGTCGTCCCTTTAGGCCTCGCTCTTCAAGTTGCACACATCCAAGGCACATTCCAGGTGGTGCCTATTCCAATCTCACGCAACACACGTATTATTGCTAAGCATCACAAGACACAATCGCTGATCGTTGAAATTTTATAGCTCATACTCCATTACACCAATTACGTATCCTTCGAATTACACTACTACAAAAGAAAAGAACACCACCACCACCACCACCGCCGCCGCCCCCATTATCGTTTCATTTCCTACAGAAAGCTGAAGCCAAGGACAACAGCAGAGATGGCAGCCACAGCGCTGAAAGTCTGGGCCTTGGCACCACCGTTGGCGATGACGGGGGTCTCGGCAGGCTTGTTGACGACGTAGCAGTGGTCACCGACGCAGGCGGGGCTGTTGCCCTTGGGCCCGGTGGTCTCGTCATTGTCGGTAGGTTTGATGGGCTTGACTGGTTCGACTGGTTCGACAGGCTTGGCAGGTTTGACAGGCTTGACAGGCTCAACAGGCCTGGTACCCTCGCCGCCATTGTCGCCACCTTTGTTACCGCCAGGGTGGTAAACAGGACAGGAGTCGCCATCGTTCTCATTGGCGGTGCAACCGTTGTCATTCTGGTCGTAATAACCATCGGGGACGCAATGGTCGCCGTTGCAAGGAGTTCCGTTGACGGGGTGTTCAGCTGGGCGAGTCCAGTTGGTCTGAGTGTAGTTGCAACCGTGGCAGACTTCGGGAACCGGTACAGGGACAGGCTCAGGAGCAGGGTGAACCTGGTTGCAATTACCAGTGGTGCACTTCTGGACCTCCGTCTTGCGATAGGGGCAGTCAATGACATCAGGAGGACAGTCGTGGAACACGTCTCCTGGTCGGCGACCACTATCGGGAATGGCGGGTCCAGGAGACTGTACAGGAGCGCCAGGCACCACCACATGAGTAGCGGGCATGGGCTCGAAAATGACTATGGCGTTGGATCGCTTGTACAGGTCGAAGACCTGGTAGCCCTGGTAGATGCCACCTCCGCAGGTGCCCTTGGACTGATCCGCCGGGTCGCACCACGACGAGCAGAGAGAGTCATCTACCTTGGTGACGTGGTAGGGGACGGGCCTGTCAGAGAGATCGAGACGATCACAAGAGCAGCCATCACCAAGGGCCACGATGTTGCCGTTGGTAGAGCATGTGCTGGAGCATCCAGTGTGGCTCAGGCCAGGGTAATGTCTGGGGAAGCTGTTGGTCTTGGCAACAACACATCCCAGATGCTCGTAACTTGACAGGTCAGAGCAAGGAGCAGACTTGGCCAGAGCACCAGCGGCGAGAACGCCAGCAAAGATGAGAGATCGCGACATTATTAACGTTGGAGAGAAGACAGAGCGAAGAATACAACACGACAGGCAGAGCCAAAAAAAGAAAAAGAAGAAAAAAAAGAAAAAAGAAGAAGAAGAAAACCGATATAAAGAGAGTAATGAGTGACTGGGCAACAAAGCCGATAGCTCAACCTGGGAGGAAGAAGCTCAAAAAGAACGAGTGACGGAGAAAGATACTGGTATTGTTGGCGTGAGAAGAAGCAAGAAAGGAAAGAGACTCACTGGCGACTCTTGACAACTATTAAATACCTTGGACTCAACTCTCTTGGATCACCCACAACGAGCTTCAATTCGCGTTCCACCGCTCACGACGACCATCTACCATTATCATGGCACGTCGGTGTATACGAGGAATGCGGGGGGGCACGAGTTCGAAAATATCTTGTAAACATTTCTGTCGTCGGATTGTATTTATACAGGCTCCCGCGTGCCAATCGGGGGAGGGGAGCATCTTTCCAGCCACACAAGGTCAAAGGTGAGACATACCTCAGGTTCGATCAAGAAACCACTCAATCATGAACGAGCATAATGTTACAAAATGGGCCGCCGCCAAGTGTCTCAGCTATCGACGGGAATGACAAAAACTCTTCTAATGCAGGCCTCGATCAAAAAGGGGGAATGGAGTCTGCACCCTGCAGCCCCTGAGTGTCAACCATTGGAACGAATCCTCCATATACTACTCCACGAGCTAACTTCTAGAGCCCCCAAAACAAGGACATGAAGAGATGGTTCTTGGAATAAGCTTAACCCTCAATCGAAAGCTTAATCAGAGCATGTCTCGCTTAGTGCACGCATCTCTCTCTTTCATATCAAGGGATGCACAGAGTCACAAGATGGTAGCATACCAGCTGTGACAGCAGTCTGATAACCCCGGCCCGCTACCAATCTCTCTTGCTACCACACAAAAACAGAAGCTCTAACCCTTTTCACCTCCTAAGTATACTTGCAGATTTTTCTCCTCCTCGTCGAGATAGGTAGGTAATTATGTTTACCCCTGACCGAATGTTTGCGGATGACCTCGAGCGACGTTGCCGGAGTCGACGCCGCCATAAACCACAACACCTTCCCCGTTCTCATTTCTGTTCGCAATAGCCAGGATAATCGATCGCAGAGAGATCATTCTGGTCACTTTCCAGGCGTCGGCTGCTGTTATTTTCTTAAACTGATACGTTCGTGGCTTGAACATATGTTGGCTTCAATGCGACTATAGATCATGGTTACTCGAACGAATATCGATTGCGAGGCAGTGTCTCTAGAAAGAGCACTGTCAGAATAATCACTAAGTCTACAAGATTCTCCTCATCGAGCAATCTCTACTTTATTGTTGCCCAGACCTTATCAAATTTCAAACAATGTAGGTATGCTTTCTTTGTCTCTTCCCCCTAGCTTCTAGACCAGCCAACGTACACCCTCTTACAAACACTTGCGTTTCAAAGGCTGTTCAGTTCTAAGAACTACTAGCTGTAACATGACAACCTTTCAAGCTTCCTGACTGAACGACCGCTATGATAGAACGGCTATTGTTCTTGATATGATGTACTCTACAACCATCCAGAACAATGACCAGAACAAAGCCTCAGTTCAACCGTATCGTCCGAACAAAGAGCTGTACAGTCCATCATCTGATTTCATAAAAAGGACGTTTGATCACCGACCTCCCACGTCTGTCCAAATCTGACCCCAATATCTCAGCATCTGAAATACGGGCTAACAATAGAGCCACATACCCCCAGCTTATCGCACACAACTCAAGCAACAACGATATCTCAGAAGCTGAGTCACATCATCCAAGAACAGCCTTTTCCGAGTCTTTCCAAAGACCTCCAATAAGGTACACATACCCGGTATCATGGCACCTACTTTTTTGATGCCTCGTTCTTCGACTGAGTCTGGGTCTGACAAGTATTTGCTCCCCTTTGTCTTTACCCTTTGTATCTCCCTTTTCATCGTCCTTCCTCTCTCCTTCTTTACTTACAAGCAATTCCAGCTGCGCAAACATTGGCCAGCGCTGGAACAGGTAGCTAAGGATAGCAGAAAGAAGAAGAGACGGCAAAAGGAGCACAAGAAGCAGAGAGGTGGCATGCACCCAAACATCATCCCCATCGCCGGCCCTTCAATACAGCCTCAGGCTTCACTTGCCATGCAGATACAAGCGCAACAAGGACCCTCCGCCTCGCAGTCACAGCTCCCCCCCTTTGTAAAGAACATGCTGGCGGCCTACGAGAGAGAACTCGGCATGGTCCGACAAGACTGCGCCAGGGAGGCGCAACAGGCCCACCAGACGGACACGGAGCTTCAGCAGGCCAACATTCTCATCGGAGACCTCGAGAGACGCATGGAGTCTGCCTATAATAAGATCGAGCGTCTGACTTCCGCCAACGGACATCTGGCGGAGAGGCATCAGGAACTGGGGCAAATGCACCAGACCTACCTCACCGACTACGCCGCGCTGGACGATGAGCGAAACAGGTTATGCGACCAGCTTGTCATGTGCAAAAGGGAGATTGACGATCTGAACGAGCTCGTCAATACTCGTAGGACCCAGACTGCTCCACCTCCTCAGCCGTCCACTGAACAGCCCACCCCGTTCTCGGACCCCCTCTTCTCCCCAGATTTCTACAGACGATCGTGCACTCCATCCCCTGCGCTCTGCGGTAAAGCCCCCGACTTTCCCGAGTC
>JABFEV010000005.1:0-32489 GCA_013618395.1 Fusarium domesticum | reverse complement strand
TCATCCTCATCATCCTCATCCTCATCCTCATCGTCGTCTTCCTCCTCGTCTCCCTCTTCGTTAGAGTCTCCACCTCCATTGATTAGGTCGTCCAAGCCATCATCCATATCATCCTCCTCTTCAGAGTCATCCTCATCCTCACCCAACTCAACACCAGCACCATCATCGTCAGAAGACATAAAGTCCGAAGCCGTAGCTCTACCACCTTTGCCCTTGGCGGTAGGCTTTTTAGGCTTAGAACTTCCTCTAAAGGTGAACTCCTTGAGATTCTCGTCATCGCTGTTGCCTAGCGCGTTGTCACTCGAGATCTCCGAGTCGCTTGCCTCGGCCTCGTCGATCTCTAGATTCGCAATGTCGGGATCATCGTATTCTTCGTCGTCAGAGCCTTCGTCGCCAGAGACCTCTTGGGCGTCGTCCGCTGAATCGCTCTCGTCTTCCAAGGCGTCTCGGGAAACACGCGATCCGCGATATTGGGGACCCAAAGAGACATTCTCTTTTTGCCTCAGCTTGCTGCTGCCGACAGAAACGTAGTGCTCTGTTCCCGCGTTCTCATCTTCACTGCCTTCGCTGTCGCTGCCGTGATCGCTTGCCTCGATGTTGGCCTCAGGATCGTTGTCTAAACCAGTCAGGACATTCTTCTTTTGAAAGTGGTAAGAGTAACTACTCACCCTTGGCTATCTCCTCATCAGGGTCCTGGAATTGTTTTGCACGCCCCTTTGCTTTGGCCATTTTTTCGACTATCGAGCAAGACTCTTTGATATGCGTTGAACCACCAAAGTCGACCAGCCCCACGTTGGAAATTTTCTGAATTCAGACTTGAACTTTTAGGCGGTGACATGTGGCAGAAACCCCGTGGCTGCAAAGTGGACTCTTGGAGTGTGATGGATGGATAGCTTTAAACTGGGGCAAAGATGATATTGAGATTCATGTCAAGGACATAATTCGTCATGATGCTTTCAAGACATTTGACTTCTCAACTGTAACTTGATTGGAACGTTATACTCACGGTATCGATATTACCAAATTGAAGGAAAACATACAATGAGAAATTAGAACCAAAGACAACCACCTCTTTCTCGTCCCTAGGTCGCATCGAGCTTCAAGCCTTCAGCCAAAATGCGACCATCATCAGCCCGGTTCTTTCAAGCGTTCCGTGCTCTTCAGCATGAAAACCCTTTAGTAAGTACACATTCCCTCTACATAGATTCATTTATCAATCATTCTTCCAGGGCCTCCCACGGTCAGGCACGCCTCCCAATTGGCCGCGACGGCCCCAGAGACGCAACATCAAAGGCGTTGACAAGGTCATCGCTGTGTCTTCTGCCAAGGGCGGCGTCGGCAAGAGTACAATCGCAGGTAAATATTCTCTCTATGCGAAACATCTTTTTTGAAGGGATTCATTTTTAACACAGTAGTAGCAAACCTTTCGCTTGCTTTTGCGAGACTTGGTTACCGAGCAGGCATCTTGGACACGGATATCTTCGGTCCTTCTATTCCTACATTGTTTGATCTCTCAGGAGAGCCGCGGCTATCGAGCAGTAGGTTTTCCATTTCGATCTAACTTACAAATACTTTTTTTTTCTTAACGATCGATAGATAACCAGTTGATTCCTCTGACAAACTATGGCGTCAAAACCATGTCTATGGGTTACCTTGTCGGCGAAAACGCCCCTGTTGTCTGGCGCGGTCCCATGGTGATGAAAGCGACTCAGCAACTACTCCACGAAGTTGAATGGGGCGGTCTAGACGTCTTGGTTCTGGATTTGCCACCCGGTACTGGTGACACGCAGCTGACCATCACACAGCAGGTCGTACTAGACGGTACGTGTACTGCGTCAATATGTCCAATGGCTCACGCGTGCTAATACTCCCGGCAGGCTCGGTGATTGTCACGACGCCTCATACTCTTGCGACCAAAGATGCGGTCAAAGGTATCAACATGTTCAAAAAGGTTGACGTCAACATCCTAGGTCTGGTGCAAAATATGTCTCTCTTCCAGTGTCCTCACTGCCACGGAGACACCCACATCTTTGGCTCAAACGCAAGGGTCGAGAAAATGTGTCAGGAGCACGCGATAGACTTTCTTGGCGATATTCCTCTGCATCCAAATATCGGCGATGATGCTGACAAGGGAAAACCTACGGTGGTCGCAGAACCGACTAGCGAGAGGGCAACTGCTTTTTTGAAGATCGCACAAGACATTTGTCCAAAGATTGGCTTGAGTAGCAAGTAAGGGTGTTCCCTTGGCTGCCATGTACTCTACTGTAATAATAGAATTTTGGATAAGGCGCCTTGATAGACTGAGCCTGCCAGTTCGGTTTATCTAGTGTATTCTCGTCTCAGCGGGACAACGATAATCGCTGTTAAATAGGGGTATTGGATTGCTCTCGACTGGTCATTGCAGCCTTATCGATCCTATGTACTCGAATGCTAACGGTCAACGACAACTGGAATAAACGCCAAAGGAAAGACGTTAGCCTCTGCCACGATCAAATAAAGGCATGTTACCAAACAAAGCAGATCTCTCCAGAACATCCCAACGCCGTCTGCAAGTCTTTTTTTTTCTCTCTCGAAAATCGTGATTCCCTGCGGAGAAAGCATGGTCATTAGTCTAGTTCATCATTCATCTGGTAGACGTGGCGGCTTCGGCTTTGATCTTTCCGCATGGCCTGGCCAGAGCCAGTGAATCCAACTATGAGACATGTTAGCAACTTGGATGCGAACGGACTATCGACCTGACTGACCTCTACCGTGAACACCCTCAGGAGTGCGGAACATGCTGTCCTTCTTTTGGTGCTTGCCGAACTTGGACTTGTTATTGAAATCCTGCCATTTGTTCTTGCCAGCCTCCAGCTCCTTTTTAGCCTTGATCTTCTTGGCTTTGGGAGGTTTGGGCCCATCGTTGTTTTCGGTCTCCTTCTTCGCATCGTGGTAAACCGTTGCACCGGCCGAGCTGACAACACCAGGTCCGGAGGGCGTAGCAGGTGCTGGAGAAACGGGGATGCCGTCGGCTTTTCGCTTATTTGAGACGGGTCGGATATCTCGAGAGCGCAGGGTTTCCGTGTTGTCGTAGCTCTTGAACTTGACAATGTAGATAGGATCTGTCGAGGAACCGGTGATAGAAGTGATTCTTGCAGGGTAGAATGCTTTGTCGCCGGTAACCCACTTGGCTAGAACAGTGTCATTGACCTGATAATTGACAGGCGCATCCTTCTCCTCCTCGACAGGCGTGGCCTTTTTGAAAGCCGGGTGGTTCTCGCGGGACCACTTCTCGGGCTGAGGTGGCGGAGAAGGCTCCTTGGGTGCTGGCTTTGACGCCTGCGCGGGCTTGAGCTCAGCAATGTTCTCTTGGAGGAGCTCGATGAAGCTATTCAACTCTCCCTGTAGCGCTTTGAGTTCGACATTATCGGAGTCGTCGCGCAGCTGGCCGCGGACAATATCGAGCTACGACGGTCAAAAGTCAGTGGAATTCAAGATGTGACGGGGTGGATACGAAACGAACCTGCTCTTGGTACTGCTGCTTCTCTGCCTCGAGATCAGAAAGCGGCGACATTTTTGTGGTTCTGAAGGATAAACTTAAATGGTTATAAAGGGCTCTGCATATATGAAGCGAAACGGTGACTCTGGAATTGGTTTAGGTGGCCGTCAAGAAGTCTGGAGATGGAAGTTTGGATGCGTTCGCAAAGCATGGCTGTGACGTGCTAAGTCACGTGTCAGAAATGCCATATCAACATGACAAACTAGGTACCTACACAGGTAAACAACTGTTGAATTTAAGTGCTTTGGCAAGGTTTTATTGGTACTTTAGTTTATTTGGTATTCAGGTCTGTTCTTAATCAGTTGATCTCTTGTGTAGAGTTCTGTCAATCGATATCCCTAACAACGGTCCCAACAAATCTAGGGACATGCCTCAGACGATCAAGCCTGCCTCCTGCGTGAGGATTGATTTCCGATAAATGGGTCCAACCAATCGGGAATAGCGGGAATCTGAGAATTATCTGGGGTTGAGGGGTCAATGCTGAAGATGGCGCTTTAACTAACTTGTATGATGGAAACATTCTATTGTTGGCACAATGACATACCTCAAGATGGGACGAAATGCCATGAGGATGCTACAAACTGGCTGACAAGGGTCTGTTCTGATTGGAAGCTTCTGCGTGTCCATGTTCCATTCATGACTTGGCAACGAATCGGACCGGGGGTTCAGGTTCAGGTAACAAGAACAGACGTCGTGTTGCTGCAGTTTCTTGTATCTCCCTCCCCCCGTGTATCTTTCGCTGGACTTTTGTGAAGCACAGAACTCGGAGCTAATGCAGTCGTGTGTTTTCAAAAGTGGCGCGGTCACGAGATGCTTCTACGAGACTTTCTCCGTCTTTTGTGTCAAGATGTCGATACTGCAAACGGTAGAATGGATGAGAGGGTTGGGCAGAAATTCTACCCAGTCTGCCCCGGCAGACCAAAAGCACGCATCATTTTTCTTCAATCCCGTCAATCAAGCGATTCTACGATTCCGTGCCTTGTCACTTCTCCCCTCCCGACAGTAACCATGCCTCCTGCATGGGACGCCGACAGCGCATCGTCAACGAGCGGCCAATCAAAACGACCTCCCCTCAACCATCAGGAGAGCGACTCCCACAGTGAATCAAGTGGTCTCGGTCAAAACCAGCACCATCCTCAGCACCATCACAAGGTTCATCACCGTCACCAACGTCAGCACCCTGTTGGTCGTCTTCACCACGCTCGCGCTCCGAAGCAGCCCAAGCTTAGCCGCCGTCACACGTCGCCGCCCGACGAGAATCACCAACGCCTCAGCTCCAATTCCCACCGTCGTGTCCTCAGCGACGCAAAGCTATCTTCGGCCGACTCTTCCTCGGCGAATCTCACAAAAAGCGGCTCGCAATCCAAGCTCAACAAAAGCCCGTCACAATCAAAACTCATCAAAAGTCCCTCGAATACGAAGCTCAAGCGCAACCGCTCCCACGCCGAGATTGGCAAACGCACTCGCTCCTCAGACAAGCTGAAGGCCTCCGACAAGCTCAAGCGCGCCTCTAGTACCACCCACGTCTACCAGGTCCACGCTGCCAACAACAAGACACAGGTCCATTTCGACTTGGGCCAGGACGACCAGGACGACGAATGGGTTGATGCCAGTGGTTCTAATTCGCCATACCTCTCCCGCAAGGGCTCAATCAACAGCAGCAACCATTCTGCGCCGGCCGCCAGCGCCAGCGGTTCGAGACCTGTGACACCCAGCGAGCACGCCACGGGGCAGCACCTTCAGCACCGCGAGCGCCATCATCACGAACCCGAGCAACCTGGCATGTCAACACCAGAGCGCCAGCGAGTACAACACAAGGAATACCTGACCTCACGTCTCTTGCAGCGAACGCCGTCTCACGGTGCACCACCCCAAATGACCGCCGATTCAGCACAAGTTAGCCCTCGGCAATTCACGCCAGCTTCCGTCGATAACCGTCAAGCAAACACCCTCCCCGGTAGCAATCAGGATGAGCTCACATCTCGGTTCGTCGAAGCAGCAGGCTCTGGCGTAACCAGCGAAGGATCTTTCTACCGGCCTGCCCGAGGCGAATTTCGCCGATTTGACGACGTTCCCCGAACACCACGCTCTGTTAAAAGTCTCCCTGTCGAACAGGATGATCCCAACGACAGTTCGCCCACAGAAGAAGTCGACGAAAGCGCACTGGCGCCCAAGGCCGCTCGCCGAGCACCCCCTTCTGCGCAGGCCTCCCGCACACAGCAAAAGCTCAACCTTCAGCGTGCCAGCTCCGTCATCGAGCCAGGTCAAGCAGTCGGTGGCGTCGGGAGTGTTGTCGGGGCCACGCCCCTGATTGGCGTCGGCGGACCAGGCTACGACGGTGGAAACAGCCGTGACCCCCGTGTAGGCAAGCTCCTAGAACGAACAGGCCTTGAATACTTCGTCGTGCGAAGATACACCAGCTCCGTTGCCCGCTCGCTCGATCGTTTGAACCATCTCCCCGGACACGACAAGTCCCAGCGCATCCCACGTCTCAACACAGCCTCGGTAAACGGCAAGCGCTCCACCGACCTCACGATGCGTCACACCCGAAACGTCAGCATGCCCGACCCGCGGAGGCCCGTCACACCCAAGCGACCAACATCGGTACGGACCAACGGCGCAGCGTCGAGCTTTGAAGGAAAGGACGACGATGGCAGGTTAGCAGAGCGCTTGAGCGGAATGAGTCTGGTGGGCGGTGAAGAAGAGGACAACACGGCCGCTTTACTGAGGAGCTTGTGGGACAAGTCGATGGAGTTGAGCGCCAGTACTGATTGAGTAGGAGAACTTTGATACTTTTCATGAACGGAGAAAATGGGCGTTGGGCGCGAGAGTGTCACGAAAGAGGGCATATATAAATACCTAAACGAGCACATATAGAGAGGAGGTAATACATTTGACGGAACAAGAAAGCGATTCTCTGCGTTAAGGTGTCAAAGTAGTATGGACCGAAATATGGCAAGCTATAGATGAACAGATCGTTCAAACCGTCAGTTGTTAGTACTGGCAGCTACATAATACCAGGCGCACCAAACCGTCAATAGGCTTGAAAAAACTGAATCTGCTTAAAGACTTCTACACAGTCTAAGTCAAATACGAGGATGGAAACTAAGACGAAAGACTTAAATAAATATACCTGTAGGTTGTCTAGATACAAAGATAGTATACGAATAAACCGAGGAAGAAAAAAGATGTTATAAGGAGTATTGCGACTCATCAAAGAGATGAGATGGATGCGTCTTTGAGTGATGTTTCTATTCTTCCTGTATCTCTTCCCTTGTGTGTATACTTGCCATCCATACGCCCCGGGTTTCTGAACCCTATAATTGCCCCCTTTGCTATGGTGTAGATTGAAAAAAAAATGAAAAAAGAAAGAAAATGGAGAGATATTTCCTTTATACATTTGGTGCAAGTTGATCATACTTGACACATCGCTCGACCTATATCGTGTTAAGACATTGCAACATATGTAAAAGAGACTCATTGACTTACATCTTCGATGCTCGCTTGCATGAATCGTCGGGCTTCAAGACCCATCCAGACTATAAGCATGGAAAAGTCACCATGCCTGGCCATTTCTTTACCGCTCTGAGTGCTGAGTTGTCGCAGTATGGGCAGCGAGCTACTCAAAAGATCCACGTCGGGGTTCAGGCTGCGGCCGATACCTTCCAAGAGGAGAATGCTGATGACGACGTTGACAAAGTCGCCTTCGAGACGGACGTGATGGTTTCGTACCATGGTAAGAACCTGCTGTAGAATATCGCCGATTTTGACGTTTCCGAGGGCCAATGTGCTGCTCTTGACACTTAGTACAAGATGCTGCATTTTGAGCGCAAAAACTTCTTTGTCGAGAACGGCCTCGGGTTGGCGGCAGCGCTCGCACATGAGATGGCCGGCCTTGTAGCCATCGAATTCGGCCACGGCGCGGAACAGGTCGACAAAATTGGTTCGGTTCACGGCGTTGAGTTCAGTCACCAGGCCTGTATCGATGAAGATGAGCTGCGGCCGGAATCCTTCGGCGTCAATCTTGGCCAGCTCTGCTTCCCAAGCGGCTGTATCCTTGCGGTGGCGGTAAGGACGAAGGCGCTCGAGGACATGCTCAGTTACATCCTCCTGCTGATCAGGGTGAGGTTTCGTGAGACTCTTCCGAAGACGCAATTCGGGCTGGGCAGACTGGTAGAAGCGGACCATGATGTTACCCGGATGAAGGTCAGCGTGAATGAAGTTGTCAATAAGAAGCATGCGAAGGAAAGCGTCAAGGCCTTCGTCAGCAATGTCATGCTTAAACACGCCACTGCCATTCTCCATAAAGTCCGCCAACGGAATGCCCTGCGCGTACTCCTCAATCAAGACGTTTCTGGTTGTGAACTCGGTGTAGGGGTATGGAAACCAGGCTGTGGAGCGATCTTTGAAGTTGACTCTGAATGTTGTAAGGTTTGCAGCTTCAATGCGGAGATCAAGCTGAAGCTTCATCATCTCGCCGAACTGGGTAACCTCGTCTGGTAACGAGAGCCATTCAATCGTGGGGATGAAGCTAAGAGCGGAAGCGAAGAAGCCCATGATGCGAAGGTCTCTCCGCACAGTCCTCTCCACCCTTGGATGCAGTACCTTGACTGCAACGTAAGAAGATGGGACTCGCTGAGGTGAGCTCTTGATAATAGTATCAACGTTGCGCTTCATTTCATCAACTAAAGGACGTGGTAAATCGTGCTCCTCGACCTTGGCTACACCTGGCTTCAACCTTGCCTTGTAAACCTGGGCAATAGCACCCACGCCAAGGGGCTTTTCATCAAACTCCTCGAATATGTCCTCGAAGCGAAGCCCAAAAGCTTTCTCGACCGTCACACGAGTTGCGTGCATGGAGTGCGCGGGAGCATGTGAATGCAACTTGGACATGATGTCACACATTTCGGTAGGGAAGATGTCAGTTCGAGATGCAGCCCATTGACCAAGCTTGATAAATGCTGGACCAGCCAGCTCCATGGCGTTGACCAGGAACCCGTACCACCAAATGGTCCCGCTGCGTTCATTATCACGCCCAGGTTGCCTGGTCCCTAACCACACGGCAGGTACGGTGATGATGACAGGGACAAAGATGGCGACAAGTTGTAAGAATCGGAAACTGGTACAGATTGGTTCGACAATCCACGCATCGAGTAGATATCGGATCTGCTTGATGATCCGGAATATTCCTTTCGCATCCTCTGGGACTTTTTTCTCGATCTCTTCGCGAGATACCTCGAGCATGCGCTTCTCTCCCGTCTCCTCATCATTATTGTTCTCCTTCTGCGACAATTCGACAAATGCAGCGGTTCCGAGAGCAGCCGCACCTCCAGATGCGCGCAATAGTATTCGTTTCGACGATCCAGTTGACCATTGTGAGTTATGCGAGCCTCTCGAGCTCTGTGAGGCGAATCGACGACTCAGGAGTGCAATGTTGTACCTGACATGGGCGTTGACGTTGGGGCAAGCTCGGAAGCCCGGACGAAGGCAGAACCGGCCTACAAGCAAGCCAGGCCTCATTTCGAACAAAACAAAGAAATGATTACCGAATTGTGTAAAATTGAGGGTTCATATTTCGAGATTGCCTTTGGGAGGCACGAGTATCCGAGGCGCGAATTCGCGTTGCATGTGCGATGATGCTCGAGACTCGACAAGGGGCAAGGATGCCCGCCAGAGATGTCTAGGCAAATGAACCAACGGTTCGGTCGTAGTGACGTCGACTGGAAGCCAGAAATCGTGACGTACTCCAACTCGCTGAGCAGTCATGTCGGGCATAGCTTGGGAAAACACGTGCTCCTTGGCCCCAAATCTTCCCGACGCGTTAGGAGGGACAAGAGCGCGAAAAGTGTTTAATTAGTGCGGGTTCATCCGATGCTGCTGTCTAGGAAATTTTTGAAGAGGTGACAGCGCAAAGCGTCAGGCGAATTCCCTGATCGTCCATTTGTCCATCCTTTTTCGCAATCTCCAATCTTATCCTCGTCATCACCAACTCAGCCTGTATTCTGGACTTTTCACAATACCCAGCGCTCATCAACGCCATTAATCCTTACATTTTCTCTTCTTACTCCTGGTTCACTTCATAAGCCATCATTCTCACAATGGGTTGGTTCTGGGCAGATGGAACTCCGGCTGTCCATGTTCCCGTTGGACATCCCCAGGTAGCGGCAACCAGTGATTCATCACCTCCTGTATGTTAATCCTGTCAACCATCTAATTCTCAGCGCCCGCCTAATTGAATCCCAGCCTGGTTGTCCTATGCACAAGAAGTCGCTTGACGCTCTCACCTCGACCGAAACCAAATGCCAGAAACCCTACAACGCCCCTGCCTCATCTGGCTGTCCTGTCCCCCATGCCGCTCGCACCGAGGACGAGAAGCCCAAATCCTTGATGTCACAGCTCAACCCTCTCAACTACATGTTTCCCGATCTCTCTCAAAAGCCTGCAGCAAACCAGAAGATCGCTCTCCCTGTCTCGCGCGAGGCATCAACAATCCCCAAGGGTACAGGTGATGGAAATTGGGAGTATCCTTCACCTCAGCAGATGTACAATGCGCTGCTGCGCAAGGGATACACGGACACTGATATTACTGCTGTAGAGGGCATGGTCTCAGTACACAACTTCCTCAATGAGGGTGCATGGGAGGAGATTGTTGGTTGGGAGGATCGTTTTGCTCGGGGTCTCTACAAGGGCTTCCAGCTCTGCAAGCGAGGCGAGGCGCACACTCCTGAGGAGTTGGAACGACAGGACGATGGAACCACAGTTATGCCCACACTCAACCGTTTCCAGGGTCGTCCCAAGGACATAACACCCAAGGCAACCATGTTGCAGGTTCTTGGCTGGGTGTATCCATCCAAATTTGGGTAAGCTCCAACGTCTGCCTCCATCTAAGTCGACTATTTGCTGACAGTTTCATAGAACCGAGCCTCCTTTCGACCGACACGACTGGTACGTCTCGCGAAACGTCAACGGCCAGGAGAAGGAGATCCGATACATTATCGATTACTATTCTGGCGAGCCCGATGCCTCCGGAGAGCCCGTTTTCTTCCTCGATGTTCGACCAGCCTTTACGCCCCTGGGTGCCTCGGAGCGATTCGTCAGATGGGGTACTGATGTATGGTGGAAGGCGATTGGCGGTGACCGACGGGAGCAGGAACCTCAGACATGGTTCCGCGGATCTTCTTGAGCGCATCTTCGTGAGCACATCTCCCGTGAGCGCACCTCCTTGAGTGGCTCTTCGCTGGCGATGACTTGCAAAAGCTGAGGTGGGATTGGCTATTGTCTCTTGCATTCTCCTCTCTAGTATCTACCCATTGGGTTGTATTTCTATAATCATGACTGAACGTCACTTGTATGAACTGTAGTGGAAAAGGGTTTTGGATTTGTATTACAGAAAGTTCTGGGTAGAAATCCCTTTCATTCTAAGCTGACGGCTAAATTGTTCACTTCGTCCAGGAGAGATTGGTCCTCCCCGGCGGCGTTCTTGATCACTTTGCCCAATTGATGCTGTACATTCATGCCAGGGATGTCGGACACGATGCCTTGTGCTTGCTGTATCCGTGTGATCTGGAACTGGAGGAAGAACTTGGGAACCTTGATCGCGAGGCTCCCACCGACGGATCTGATGCCAGTCTCGGTTGCAAGGTAGACGTCAAGCTGGTTCTGGAACGCCTGCAAGTCGTTACCAGCCAACGGCCAACTGGTCGCAAACTGGTCGAGAGAGAAAGCCAAGGGAGACTGGCCGGAGTTGGCAAAGTTGATGGATGAGAAGCTGACGCCGCCAGAAGACACATCCGGAACTCCGTCGATGGTGATCTGTGAAGTGTCGCAGGTTATAGTGTTGGCGAGAGATGAGGCTATAGATGATATCTCATCAGGGAGAGTCTCTGAGCCGATGACAAAGCAGGCGTTTTGGCGCTTGTGTAGGTGAGATGCTAGAATCAAGGTGAGCAACATTTGTGATTGTGCACTTGGGTTGGTTATACGAACCGGCCAGCGCCGTACCAGTGAGGGCCAAGAGAGTGAGGAAATACATTATGGCGATGGAAGTATTGATTATTAAAAAAGAATGAGTGAGAGAATCGAAGGAAAACGTCCTTGCCAGAAGGAGAGTTGCGAGAGTGACAGATGAGTTGGATGGTTCTGCTCATTCAAGTTTGGAAGGGCAAGATCAACACCTTTTTATAAGTCACGACATTTTGGGTGCTCTTCTACATTTCAAAAATGACTTAGAATCGCATAAAATCACTACAGAAACAAATCTAGGAGTGTTGCATTCGTCCAAGCAGGGTTGCTGTCAGCAGCTGCGACAGAGCATGTCCCAGCATAGCGGCACTTGGTTTCAGGGATAACCCTTTCTCGCCCCTCGGCAGTATGGGAGGTTACCCTGATGGATCTCGATCTGAGAAACAGGAGATGATTATTGTCTGCTTCATCTGGTATTATAGCGGTTAATAACGACCAATCTAGATGTAGTCCCGTCTAGGTGTGTGAGAGATGCTTCATCTTTGTGTCTGAATCTACAGCGAAACTTGGAGTAACCCACAACACATTGTTACTCATGGCGATATTCGAGACAGTGGTAAACCACGAATCTTGGCGAAAAGTATCCTCGGTCAAGTTGCATCTCCTTGAACAAAGGAATTTCCATGGTTTCTATATATCATGGTCAGGAGTGAGAAGCCAATAGATTGTCGCCAGAGTTACCTGTGATCCCTCAGTTTTACCACCCGGATCAAAGTAGCTCCTCTCGTCCAATCAGCGCCCCTCAATCCCCCCAGGACCCCAGGACTTTTTTTTCTGCCGCCAAAAAGTTCAAGTTCCGTCTCCAATCGCAAAAGGATCTGGAACTCTTAAGTTTGGTCCCTTTTTCCCACACTACAACAAAGAGATCTCCCAACGACGTCTCTTGCGTCGCAAAACTTGCACAACAGCGCGTTGCTCGCGATGCTCGCTGAATCCCACTCGCAGCCTTCTGTCGCCTCGCCCAAGGCTTCTTCAGGCTCCGATTCTGAATTTACTCGCTTGCACATCAGTCCTCTCGACCCCGAACTCGCAAAGATCATTATTACTGCTGCCGTCGCTGATAAGGCACGCAATATTTCCTACCATAACCTCGAGACATTCCCCGAGAGACGATTCGGCTATATCGAGTTACCGACCATGGACGCCGAGAAGCTCAAGAAGAAGTTTAGCGGCACTACCTTGAAGGGTAATAAGATACGGGTGGAAAAGGCACGTCCTGAGGAGAGGCTTGAGCCCACAGCGGAGTTGGACAAGACCGTTGAAACGGAGGAGCAGAAGAGCAAATCAAAGAGAGAGTCGGAAACACTCGAAGCCCGGAAGAAGAGGAAGCGAGATCCCGATGTTGTCGAGGGCGTTGTCCTGAACGATCGCAAAGTAAAGCGAGGCTGGACCGAGCCAGCTGATCAGCGAAGAAAGAAGAGCAGGAAAGACAAGGAGACGGACAAAGAGGGCAAAACTACTGAGAAGAAGAAGCGCCCCAAGTCCATGTACACCGAAGGGGACGAATGTCTACTCAAGACCAAAGTACCCGCCCACGCCGTCGCCAACATCTCCGTCGACAACCTCCCTCGAAAGCACAGGAAGAAGAGCAAGGCGCGTGATATCATCGTGCACGAGTTTGAGAAGACGACCAAGTTTCCAAGCTTCCTCAAGAACTCCGTGTCCGAGTTGGATTCGAAACATGCGACGAAATTCGTTCAGGGCCAGGGCTGGATGGACGAAGACGGCAACGTGCTGGAGTCTGTCAAGGCTAGAAAGTCACCTGAACCTAAAGCTAAGAAGGTGAAGAAGAAGGCCACGCCGCCACCTATTCAGGAGGATGATGACTCTACGAGCAGTAGCGGTACCAGCAGTAGTGGTTCCTCTTCCGATGAGGAGTCCGAGGAAGAATCTGAAGAGGAAGAGCAAAGCGTGACCTCCGAGAAAGAGCGCGTGGTTCCCAACCATGATAAATCCCCCGAACAGCCTGGACACTCAACTCCCACATCCGCAATCAAGGCCGACAGCTCACGGCCCATGTCATCCGGTTCGTCCAGAAGCCTCACCATCAAAATCCCCCCTCCCGGAACCCCCTCAACAACCACCGTTCACCCCCTGGAAGCCCTCTACAAGCGCTCCAAACCCGACGCAACCGTCACCGAGACTCCTGCTCAGGATGCGCAGCCGTTTAGTTTCTTTGGTGCAAACGACGACGAAGACGACGATGACATTGACGCTGAACCCGCCGACACACCAGCCCCAATGACACCTTTCTCCAGACAAGACTTCGAATGGCGCAATTCCCGTAGCGCGGCACCCACGCCAGACACAGCTCACCCATCGCGCATGAAGAACTTTTGGGCGCAGGAGGAGGAAGAAGAAGAGGAGGATGCCGACATGGCTGATGCTCTGCAAGAGGCTTATCAGGAGGACAATGAGGACGGACAGGCTCCGGCGCAGGGTCAGACGGCGTCGACTGATTTCCAGGCCTGGTTCTGGGAGAATAGACGTGATCTCAACAGATCGTGGATGAAGCGACGCAAGACGGCGGCTAAGGAGAAGAGACATAGGGACAATAAGGCAAGGGCATCCAAGGCAGTCTAACGAGCAGGGGTAGATATGAAGAATAGTATATACGGTATTAATGCACTTGTTCAAACAACTTCTTCGATTTGCATTTCCTGAGTCATCGAAGTAACTGTTTTCATGTGAAATTCCTCCTTTCCTCCCCAGGTCATCCGCATTATTCCACAAGACATGTCAAACCAACACTTGAAACACACCGAAGTGTTGCACAGACGCACCGAAGCTCGGACTAATAGGGATACGAGAAAGGGCAAACAAGATCCATAACTTCATTCTCAAAGACTTTAACTTTTCACCCAGAGCTTGTAGAATACTCTTCAAAAGAACTCATTCATCTTTAATGCCAAAGACAACATTTATTGAAAGTGGTGTATTAACACGCGGTATCTCTCTAGAGGAGCGTGGTGAATTCCTAGTTATTGAGTTCAAACGGGGAGAGTCACTGGCGGCGCGTCATGCGTGAAGAATTTATCAATCGATGAGTCGCGCAGGCTTTAGTTAATGGGCTACTTCTCAACCCATTACATTTACTAAGCAAGTATCGATAATATCTCATAGAGAAAAGACCGTCCGTCACTCGAGTGACTCGAGTCTCTACGCTTGAGTTAGATTTAGTTCTTAAATACTCTGAGCCTGCAGATTATCCCAGGACGAGAGTTCATCGCGATATGAGGTGGCTCGTTGCTGGATGGTCGTCGAGGCCAGGAACTCGTCAAAATATGGTATCTCGGCTCGTCCGTTTCAAGCCACTCGCTCTCGCATGCATTACAGAAGCACGGTTGAAACAAGCGAGCCAATAGGACCGAGAGGTTTCGAAATTATCCAACAATATCCACTATGGCTCCATTGTTGTGCTGTTGGTATTTTCTATACACAAATTGGCGCCCAAGATATCACATCACATCAGATGTTTCAGGGCGTGTGGTCTAGGGGTATGACGTTCGCTTCGCATTATCGGTTCTCCGATCACAGGAACTGCGAAAGGTCCGGGGTTCAATTCCCCGCTCGTCCATTCTCTTTTTGGGTGTTGTGGCTCCGTTGCCGTTTTTCTAATTTTTAATTTCTTTTTAACTCTGTTGTATGAGGTCTTACTTCTTCCATGTCCCAGTTACTATCCTCTTAAAACTGACTATTTTTGCAGTTGATGATGACATACATACATATTCTTCAGAACGACTTGCCGCAATGTATCTTGTAACTAGTCACGCCAGAAATAGCATCTATCCCACGATACTGGCGCGACCGAATGCATCGCTGGGCACCTATAAGCTACCAGTAGCAACTGTAACTGATGCTACGACTAGGCCAAGCACGGAACAGAGTGACTATCATCAAGGCAGTGTGACCAAATGACTGACTGGATGCATGTCAATCCAATTGTAAAGCAATAAGCCTTTATATACATTTTTCTCATCAATTCTCATATTCAACCATAAGACAGTTCCGGGCGAATGGTTTAGTGGTATAATACTCCCTTAGCATGACAGCTCCTATGAGCTCGGCAGGATTTGGGAGTGGTCCAGGGTTCGATTCCCTGTTCGTCCAACTCAGATGGTTTAATCCCATCATTATACTTTCTTTTTGCACCTCTGATCGTCTCGACTCGGACGGAGGATATCTTCTCATTTTGTTGTTGCTTTCTTTCGCCAACTAGATCGGCTTCGTGAGTTTTTAAGGACACGAAGCTAGTTTCGCTGTTGTTAAGTTATGGCGAGTCCCGTGTCTGGTATTATTTGTTGCTCAGGAGGTCAGGAAGATGCTCCTAGTGAGGTTATACAAGACTACAATATGACTTTGTCTTAGATTTGCTGCCCTCAGGCGCCAGACAAAGCAATGGACGAGCATTCACAGTTCTGAAATTGAAGAAATGATGGTGCAAAGCGACCGGAATACCCTAAACCACACGCCCTATAGAGAGAGACCTAATGAAGTCAATCACATGAGCCAAACAAGGCGACGCTGTATAAGAGGATGGGTAGAAGTCTCTAGCTTAGAAAGAGGGATACTCGAGGATGCATATATGTGAATGAAGGGGTGAACTTTTGCCATTGTGGTTGGTCTTGTTGGGGAATACTACGTTAGGTAAGGGTGCTTCGCCTATGTCAAGAATCTATCGGGTTCTAGCGTTCAACGCCTGCTACTTCAGCACAGGCAATGAACCATGTGCAACATCGATACCATGGTTCACTCGTATATCACACGTAGTATAAAGTATCATAGTATTATTGGTGGTGCTGGTTGTGTCAAGGGTTAATACTGCCGTGACTAAGAACTGTGTATTCCATCAAAGATGGGAGCGGTGTCTTGGTACCTTGAGATGGTATCGAGTAATTCATCGTAAAACACACGGACAATCCGATTTGGAAAGGAAAATTGATCAATTTAGAGTCTAATCAAATAGGTTATAGGAGGAAACTGCCAGCCTCTTGCTCTTCCACCACCCTGTCCATCAACACGCCTCATCCAAGTGGAGTGCCAGCTGTACTTGGAGTCAGCAATTCGTCCTCGCATACATGGGGGCGGTTGTCTTCCGAGCATGTCTGTCCTCGATGACGAGGAACGTTGAGTCTGGTGCCCGTCATGGCCTCATATATGCCAACGCTGTCAGGTTTTGACGGCTCAGGCGTTCGCTCTCGGATGATGCTGTTCCTTGATCTTGTTTCAGGGCTGTCTTGAGGTTGATCTATGGTTTTACTCGACCCAGCTTCCTCCGATGGTCCTCGAGAGTGATGTCTGTGGAAAACCTTGTGGCTCCCCTGCCGAATCTTGTCCATAAGACTTGGGAGGAAGTTGCCATGTTGTTCAGCAATGTCTTTCTCTAACCCTGCAGCCTGAGTACTGCGTCGTCTGTTGGTATGCGCTCCAAGCGAGGCACCAAGTCTTTTTTCGGCCGCCAGAGGAGTCCTGGCTCCAGTACCTTGTTTGGAGACTTCTTCGGCTGTTTTTGAAAAAAGATCCTTCCCAAACAACAAACAATGGTCCCTCTGGGAGAGCTTCTGAGACTTTCCGAATGCCTTCGATGCCTTCGATGCATTGCCGCAATGGGCATCGACACCTTCCTGATACAATGTTTGAGGAGGAGCCTCTATAAACTTACAGATATTCGTAGGGGTGCTTAGCCCGTCACCAGTACAGTGTCGAGATAGAAGTGCTGGGAATGACGTGATGACTGTTTCATCGCCAGTCCCTTGTTCTCCATCCGGGGCCGTCTTGGGTTCATTACTGGTATGAAAGTCTGCGGTCATCTGCGATGTAGAGTAATGCCGAAGTACAAAATCTTCAGTGGTTTGTGGGGGCTGGCTCTGTCGACGGTTCTTGTACGCCCATGATGACGTTGCTTCATTTATCGGGGGGCAACAGTCTGACTGAGCTCGGCTGTGACTTTGCAGCGCAGTGTACTCTGCCGAATGGTAATCTTCCGGGTATCGTGACCAGGTGATTTCGGCAACGCTCTGTCGTGAGACTATGGTTGTCATTGTGCTCGATTCTGTACCTCGAGTCTTGGTATGAACTTTCATATCGCTCGCCGCAAGATTGGCAAAGGATGTCTTGGGAAGGCTGATCGTGGTCGCTGGTCCGGCGATAGTCACTGATGGGACTATGATCGCATTCGCATCAAGTCTGGGTAGGGATCGACTCCTCGCTGCGTCGTAGGTGTTCCGCCTCTTCCTGACATTGCTTTGCCTAGCTTTGTAAGCTTCATCAATGACAATCTTGACGACGTCGCGAAGCTCTCGATCACCAACAAGGTATAGACCTTTGGCCCCGGGGATTTTCTTGCCATGCGCGTCGATGAGATCAAACTGTTCATCCATCTGTCGTGTTCCCCGAAGTCGTTGGCTCACTTGCGCCATTGCATTGTGCTGAATTATACGCGCATCTTCCATCTCATCAACATCAGAAGGTGTGTCAGTTCTGGTCTGGCCTTTATCAACTGAAGCAACGTTAGCCGTGAAGTTGTCATCACTCCTCGAGGTAAATGAATGCTGCTCTATATCTGTTCGCCAGAGAGTGATGTGGCTGTTCTTTCGCGCAAGACGGTCATCATGCGTCTCTTCTGCCTCTGGTTCCAGTATGAGGCATCGTGTAGAGCCGGCCAAATGTGGGCTGGAGTCATTGTTGGATGGGTCTTCCAACTCAGCCGGTTTTGAAGGTTCCATAGTCGAATCTGCAGTCTCAGGTTTCCTGTCTGGCGAATGTGACATTTCGCCTCTAGCAGTCGTGAATTCAGAATCGTACAAGGTATGAAGCTTCGTTCCTGCAAACAAATCCGCACAGCTCTTGGTCAAACCCTTTGATGACTCGGTGAGATGTGACCTTGCCGTCTTGTACGAGCAAGTTTCTGACTTCATCTCTTCAGTTGCAGTGACCAAGCTGTCAAGGTTGGGCTCGTGATTTTCGTCAGCATCGGCGTCGGGATTGCGAGTAATCCCGAGGACCTGCGAAAGTCCCTCTATGAACCCTCCAGGCATACGTGGAATGTCTTGAGGATCAGGCATGGCAGGTATAGGTCCGGGTGAAGTCAACGTCTCCTCGGCGGCTATGCTCCTCGGTGATGTCTGGAAGCCATTGTTTTCGTAGGTCTGCTAGACCATGTTTTTTCCACCGCCAGTGCTCAAAAGACTTGCTTGAAGGACGTGTTCTGGCCTAGCATCGCTATCTGGCTTAGCATCGCTATCTGGCTGAATAGGTTGGCCAGCACCTGATGACATGGTCTGCTTCTCAGCCTGGATGGCCTTCCTCAAATTGGGAAATTCCGGAAATAAGGTGATTTCAGAACGATGGGATGAAGTGAAGAGTTTGGGAAACTTAGGAAGGCATCGTTTATCATCGTGGTCGTTATCCATGTCAGGCGAATAGTATGTTCTGGTTTAGGGCGATGTGTTGAAATCTTGATAATAGGAATTAGCTCGAAACTCGCCGATCATGAGAATCAGAAATGGAAATTGATGATAGAGGTTGATGTCGTGCTGAAGAGGATGGTGTGTTGAAGTTGAGCTAAAGACCTGTGAGTATTTTGAAGTAAAGAACACAAAACATGACGGTCACTGATGCCTCTTGCCCTTCATATCATTTTTGGAGAGAACAGAACTGGCAGGTGGTTTCATGGCAGGTACAGCTCAATAGCATTTGTAGAAAGTAGCTACCGAGCTACCTGATATTTGAGAACAAGCAGGATATCATGCATGAAGCGTTGAGAACATCCTTTGGGCCAGGAAACACAGTTGCCTTGTATCCCAGGGCTTGCAAGGAGAGGTAAACATTCATGATTTCAGTATGAGAATGAGACTTGCTTCTTGCTGTCATGCCCATGGTTATTTTATTGTGCAAATAAGCTCAGCTCTTACGGTAATGGTGACCCCTTTCCAGGAGTCCAACTCGTTCCCCCGCCAAACGCCGACCCAGGTGTTTGTCCAGAGATAACGCCGATAACTCTCACCGGTGTCGAGGGGCCTGTTCCAGTCTCTACAGGCAAGGGAGGGGGCGTATCCGATCTAGGCACAAGCTGATCATCCCTCCGAGGTGGCTTGAAGTTGACATCCCTACCGGCTCGGTAGATGTCCTGGAGCATTGGCTCAAGAATCCCAGCATCCTCAAATTCGAGATACTTCCTATACAGCTTGAGTGCTGTCCGAGAATCCTCGATCGAATCGTGGGTCTCCATTTGGATATCCTCCTTTAGCAAATACCACGCCAAGAAGGCCAGAGACAGCCTGCGTAGGCGTGATTTGAGGAAGAAGAGATCGATCGTGTCGATGATCTGCGATTTGGGGACGTGAATATTGATAACTCGGAAATCTTGCTTCATTCCGTGGCCCAGGAATTTGCACCCTAGGTTTAGAAGGATCCAGAGTTTCTTGTATATCATCTTGAGAGGTAAAAGGCTATGTTTGGAGACTCGAGGATCCAGGTCTTGTTCGGTAATACCCGAGTACGACGTCAAGTAGTCGACAATCGGTTCTCTGATCGCAATGTAGTCGTCGATGAAGGGTGTTCCCTCATCCTCGCCCTGGCCACGCACAACCGAAGCTCGAGCGAGTGCGTACACAATGGGCCGGATAGTCTCTCTTTCGCCATCCGAGTTCATCTCGATCTCTGGCTGTCGAACTGCTACGAATTCGGTATCAAGTGCGATGATGGTGTCTGGCCCGGGCGCCTCTGTATCGGTCTTCAAAACTTGGTATGTTTTGGTCGCCGGATCAGTGTTTAGGCTAAAGAATGTCAGTGATGGTCTAGTTTAGAAGCAGTCGTAACCTACTTGTTGTCCTGGTAGAGAATGGACGTGTCGATGTTCTTCTTCCACTCAGTATCGATCTTGTTGTTGGCTTCCTTAACCTGGTAGGAAAGCACAGATGGTACTTTCCAGGATGTATTGAAGGTGAGGGCCTCCTCCGTACTCACAGACCTTACCAGGAAGTCGTTGAAGAGGTGCCATTGGCTTTCTCCAGGTGCTTCAGGTTCGGCATGGGCCACTAATACTCGATTAGTTTTGTAGAGTTATATGAGACGCGGCACGTACCATTGACCATCGATACGAGATGAGACTTTTGTGTCTGGCCACTCTCAATATTTATAGCCATACCAACCAACGAATACACCGTGATGTTATGGATGCCTCGTTGGAGATGCAGTTTAAGGTCCTCCCCTTCATAACAGAAGAACTGACCCTGCTCAACAATGATACCAATCTCTTCCGGGAGCCAATCAGGGGTCGACCAAAACGTCCGATGATCTTGGCTCGTAATCGCTGTGTTCAGCATCAGCACCGCGGGTATGCTGTGAATTGTCTTTCGTGTGGCTATCGTCTGATATCGTTGACACCGACTGCACCATCCCTTCGATGTTGTTTCCCTCTCGACGCTGTTCTTGAGGACTTGGGAAAAGCTGGTTCGTGGTAACTTTGCATTGCGGCCTCCGGATTTCTTCATCTCTGTCAGTTTACATCATCAAGATCGATTGGATTACTTACAGCAGAGGGATATAAAAGGTCATTGACAAACGTCGAACCAGGTCGAGTGTACTCGCTTCTGCAGTTCATACATCTAATCGAACTTGTCGCTGATGTGGCCAGTATCTGTTCCATGGCGGACGAGTTTGGATTAATCGATTTGTGATCATGCACAATCTTATCCAGGAAGAATCTAGTTAAGCCTTGCAACATGACATTAAGAGAAGACCCGTGAGGGTCCTCTTCGAGAAGACCAAGCGGACCAGCTGTAGTAACAAGTCAGCCTTGATTCGGTACGCATTGCATCCAACTGACCCTGGGGGTGGCTGCTTAGAGTCTTGAGTAAGTTAGTAGCCTGGCAGATTGAGCCCTCGGCTTTCTGCAGCATGTCGAAGAGGAAGCCAAACTCGCATAGCAGGCAGATCTCGCTCACGCATGCAGTGGCAGCATGTTGAAGGGCAAGATTTCGAATTACTGGCGTGAAATGCATCATCTGAAGTAGCGAGTTCGCATATGAATTGGAGATGTGCGTTTCGAGTCCAGAGTATCTGGATCTGTTGTAGAAACTAGGATTCGTCAGTCAAAATTACCTATGCCGAAGCTTTCAGGGGAACGAACCCGAAATCAAAATCGTCAACACCGAACTTGCTGTACTTGATCTCGACATTCCGGTACATCATGGGTACCTCTGATTTCTTGCTCTCAATTTCCATATCAGCAAGTGGGCCGGCAAGCTCGTCCGCCTTCTCATCCAAGCCAATTTTCGACGACGCCAGCTCACGAGCTTTTTCGCTGAGAAACTTTGGGGCCTTCAGGCCGGTATTGCCCGACTTGTTGACGTTCCGAGTGTCTTCGATCTGGTTTCTCCGCAGACCTCTTGTGTTTCGACCGTAAAGGCCAAACTCAGTAGCCTTGAGGCCGGAGAGAAACTGAGCATCATACTTGACTGAAGGAGCTCCGACATCAGATGGAATTTCCGGCCACGCAGACGCAAGAACTTCTCGATAGTACGGCATTCCGATGGAGTTTAGAGGTCTGCTAATGTCAGTCAAGGACATGCTAGTGTTGATTTTGTTGCAACTTACGTCTCTGGCGTCCAATCGATAGATGGGAGCGGTTCTTCGGGTGTTGCAAACTCGATAGGAGTTGGCAGATCCACAAAGTGTAGCTTGGCGGGTGATCCCCATAGGTGAACAAAGCACTCAGGATCTGTCAGGACCATCGCCTCGCCGGATGGTGCTATTTCGAACATGCTTAGATACGTGAGAACATTCGCCTGGCGGACATTGCTCGTATTAGGATTCATAAGGTCTACCACGTGGATCTGGCCACTCTGCGAGACAACAATACTTGTGGTCAGCATTCGGGGGTGCATGCGGACGTAGGCAGCACCTGCAGGGAAAGGTATCGGTGGCATTGACGACATTTTCTTGATGTCGAACACGTTGAGGAATGGATCCAGCATGTAGCTCTGCCCCTGTCTGAGAGAATATCCGCAGGTGACGATGAAGTCATGCTGGGCATCCATGTCGTTAATTAGAGCTGAATGAGCATTCCATGTCTTGACCACGGTGAAGCTGATGGGGTCTAGTAGGTTGACTGAGCCGTTCTTAGTTGCTGCGCAGATATATCGACCGCGCTTCATAGCTGTATACTGGTGCTCTGTGGGCACCTGAGACTTTGTCAGCATTCTATTGAGTCGAAACTTCGGGGTAGACCAACTTGTTTGACAACATCACCCTTAATAAGGTCAATAACAAGCATCTTATCCTGCAAACCTGCCGTGATAATTTCAGCCGTGCCCTTTGATGTGAAACTCATGCATCGTAAATCTTTCATATCGTCGTGTCTATCATCAATCAGCGATTGGTCCTCATCTCGGTGACCTTGCCAACGCCCAGATCTCTGCGTACCTTATATGCCATATCGGAGGACCCCTTCTCGAGGCCATGTGCACATCCTTCGAACCCAAAACCACAACACCTTTTTCGTTGACGAGAATCTGGCGCACGGGGCCGTCTGGTGTCAAGTGCGCCTTGAAGGAAGTGTATCGTTGGAGTTCGGTACCGTAGAAGGAAGTTACTCGGCCCTGTGATATTGATGAGCGTCGCGAACCATATCCATCCCGAGTCCGCATGGCATACGTAGTCATTGCCCGTCCAAAGAAGCTCCTGCGAGGTATCGAAGGTCATGGTCGTGACAGGGGTGGGCATCGCGTGCACGCCCGGAGGCGGGAACGGAATCCGGGTAACCTAATGGGGGGTTAGCAGGACTTTTGAAATGCACATCACAGGAGATGATCGAGCTTCTCGTGGTGGTCGCGAAAAATAGCTCAAGAAGCTTCCGCCGTGATTGAAAGCTTCCGCCATGGTTGACATACCTCATCCCAATCTCCGTCCATTGTGACAGTCTATGTGCATTCTTCTCGAGCGCATAGCTCTATTGAAAGCGCACAACGACGGGCATTTGCCTTAGAAGAGCGCAGGCGAGACAACAAGAGGGAAAACAAGTTGTGCAGTCAAGAAGTAGTAAAGCAATCGACACAAAACCAGTGGGTAGTCGCACGATGAGGGACGACTCGTCGCAGGAATGTGGAATCAAAGCTCGGGTGTAGTTACATGGAGGGGCAGTGAGCTTGGAAAGAGCCGACGTTTATCCGTTGTTAACGGCGCGTCGTGAAATAAGAGTGCGAAGCAATTATGCTTGGCATTGCTTGGCATTACCATGAAGATTACCCTATGACAGACTGTGAGTGAACTTTATTTAACGCGCTCTTTAAAATGTATCTCTATTGTGTATGAAATTTTACTTAAATTCCATATTTCGGGATATATGGCTTAGACACGGTAGTTTTGAAAGTTACCACTGTTATTAGGCACAATAGATTTATCGTGCTTATTTGTTCACTTCGGTGACGGATGAGTACTTTCCATCAGTTTGTGAACATCTCCACCAAATCATAAACGAAAACGCAATTGACTACTACCTACATCTCTGTTGCAATGGCAAGATCGTAGTTGTATGGTCATTATCTTCAGCTCATGTTGCTTGGTTAGAATAAGCTGTCGCATATGTCTATTATGTAGAACTATAACAGGTTCATCTAGATATAATTATCCTGTATTGCAGTAGAAATCAAACTCTATACCTCCTAAAAAGCAGATTGCCAAAAGCCTGTCAAGAAAACCGCTATGTGTGACCCTGAATAAAAACAAACGCCTTTTCTATGTATCGTCAATCATGAAATTAATCAGCCGGCCTAGCACCAACCCCCGCCCCTCCGCCTGAAAGAAGTTGCAGCATCTCCGAATGGCGAATGTAAGTCAGTGATACGTCGCTCTTGTACTAGGAATGCAAGATAAGGAGCACTGGCATTGAGCCATGTCTCGAACAACCAAGAAAAGACTCGACCGGGAAGAGGTCATTCTATCCAAATCAGACTGTGCTTTAGATGTAGACTAACAGGCACGCAATGCTGGCTGACTCGACATAGGCGCGAGTCAACTTGAATAATGAGAGTAAACTATTCGTGAATACCCTCAGAAAGTAGCTCTTGTTCAGCGCGGGTTTCTGTCAGCCCATAAGAAGTCGAGCTGTGGATGTGGACGTTGGTGGTGTTCGCCACTGTCATTCTGTGGTTCCGATTCCGCACGTCCTTGGGATGATCCGTGCGAGGGAGTTAGTGGTGGAACGGCGCGGTTTTGAGTAAGGAAATTGGCCAAGCGGGAAATTAGTCGGCTTGTCAATCGGTTGCGTGGGACAACATTATCCGTGCTTAGGGTACTCGAATGTTGCTCATGTTACTTGGTAAATGGTGAAGTGGACGGGAAAAGCGTTGCTGTTGAACCCCGGTAGCCTGCAGACTGGTTCCCCCGTTAATTCAAGCTGCACCTGCCATCGAGTCTTGGTCAGGGAGCCGATCTCGTCCCAGAGTCGTTGAAAACTGGCCTGGTCATGGAGATATGATGATTGATTGCCGGCGGCAGATGCTCCAGGTCGATTCGTGCCTACTTGACGACCGTATATCAAGGCGTTCTTGGTTCCAGGCTTCAAAAATCCGACCAGCCGCTTCCCCATATATAGTTGTTGATTCCAGTTGAATAGATGAAAGAAGCTGCCGGCGTGAATAATGGTGACCTTTCCACGGAGAGCAGTCAACTGCTTGTCGGCTGGGTCCAGCATGTCACCAGCCACGAAGGTGGCTCCAAGTAGGTCCTTGTCCTGGAAGAGGTCGTAGCCAATGTCGATGAGCTTGGACTGTAGGTCGGTGCCGATGAGTTGAGAGCCGTCTGCGCCGTCTGCGCGGAATTGCCTAATAACCTGGCCAACACCACAGCCTAGGTCGAGCAGAACATCCCTTGAGCCAGCAACGTTGAGACGAAAGAGAGCCTGCTGATAACGAGGATCTTTGGGATCGAGAATGTAGAGAAACTTCCATCGCCCTACAAAAGGATAGCGAAAGACGCACCATGCTCTCTCGCGCTGATCAATGGAGACACTTGGTTAGTCGCCGAAGCTGAAGAGAGCGAGGGGCGGGGGGAGCGCAGGACCTACAACACGACGGATGTGATCTTCCAAGTCGTTGTTGGGGATTTTGCTGTACTCCTGGAGGAGATGTCGAGCAGGACCAATGTCTTGTGGAGGGTCTTCGAGATAGTTCCAGTCGCGCATCTTCATAACATCCATGCTCCGGACCAACATTTTGTTGTCAGGTGTGAGGTTGGTCGATTCTCGAACGCGCTGTAAAGTGAGAGCCAGTGGTTGGTGCTGATGATATCAAGACGCTGGCTAGTAGACACTTGTCATTGGCACATGAATATCTCGATCTGAGGTATTGAAGAACGAGCACGGGACGAGGAGATGGCCATCGGAATGCGGAAGAGATGAGTGACAAAAGCCAATCGGACCAGTCAGTCTCGTCATGGGATTGTGGGAGTCATTTAAAGGGAGGATCGGCGGAAAAGAAAGGGCCGAGAAAAGACAGAGAAATGAGAAGTGGAGGGTTTGAATGGCGGAGAGTCCGAAGACGAGGGATAAGAGCAAAAAGAAAGGAAAGGAAAGGTTCAAATAATAACAAAAGTCCCCCTTGTAAAAGACGACATGGGACTTGTTGATAGGCATCGACGGATGGAAGGAATGGAAGCATGCATGGAGCATTAGGAAATACAGGGGGAAACTTTACAAGGGGAACCACTAAACACACACAAAATCCACCAACGCAGAGCGCAACACCAACACAACAAGACCTCACACCACTCCCGATCTCGAAGCCTCCGTTTCACCCCAAACTGACAAATAAACCATGAAGTGACGGCGCAATGATTTACAAAGCCCGCTCTCATTCTTCAGAAATGCTTCCCGTATTAATCGGTTATTCTACTCGTATAACTATTGTCTTGCTCTCTCCCATCAAGACTTGTACAGTTGCATCAATGGTCGGCTCTGGAAGCAATGGGGTCATTCGGTCCGGGATAAACTATATTTTTGGCTTGGAAGCTTTCAAGAACGACGGCGAAAAAAAGTTAACTTTTCCATGGGTACAGAAAACCCGCCCGCTAGACTGTCTTTGCTTCCCCAAGGCCCACGAGGGGGCGCTTTTGTAGCCCGCGCTCCCATATCCGTACTGGTGATTAGGATATTCTTGTGGGTGGTAAAATGGCTGCTTCATGCCTGAACACCATCATCTAGTATATCGCACTGGATTCATGCTACGTAGTATTAGGTAGTAGAATGCTCTCATGCACCTTGTTGTTGGCTGCATTTGCCCAGCCGCCAGGGCATTGTTCTCATCCTCGATCTGGGCCTATTGGGCTTCTCGTAACTCAGCGCCAAACGCCTCAAAACGTGGGCATCGTTCTCGGCGCTGTTTAGAGCCTTAGCACTCACTGGCAGAGCCTCAACATGAAAAGACAAACATGACCCAACCTACGTTGGAAGGTTGATTGTATCCATCCATCCAACCCGCTACATCTAATGTCATCTCTCGACTGACATTTCTAGCAGGCCTGTCCTAATTCACCAAGAAACGGGCGCTGAACAAAAGAAAAAGAAAAGAAACCTTGCCCATCGCACCATATCCTATAGGGGAATCTTCCGACAGTTCGTACTACGTAGTATGCCCTGTTCCCTCAGCCCGGCCCGATCCGGCCAGGGTCATCGGCTCTGAAGACTCTTGTTTTTCGAGTATCGAAAATGCTATATATATACAGGGCACTTACTCACTCAATTCATTGGATCGAGAAGTGTCGTATTAGGAATACAGTGGTTCTTGACGATTTCCTCAACATCCGTCACATTCGTCCGCAGCAACTCGAATGTCATGCGCATCAAGTAGTGACATAACCCCACGACGACGACAACGACGAGGTTTCACATCCCTGGAGACACTTCACATCTCCCGTCGGCTAGAGAATCAGCAAAAGAAAGTACTGTGGCACTGGTATGAATGAACATGACCATACTACCGAACAGCCACAAACCCCCACCCGTAAGCTATGTAGGTTCTTATCCTGTAATGAAAATTATTTGTAGTTGTACATAGTAATGCTACGCAGTAAGTACCCTTCTTGTTCCTGCGAGCTTTAGGGGTCACACCTCGCCAGTGACATCGCGCATACAGGTGCCTGCGCCTGTTATTAGTCTGTTTCGAAAGTTTGATAGCAGGGGGCAGGTGAAGTCGAAATGCCGCCTTGAATCTTGTGTATGTTACCCTGAAAGCTCATTTGGTGACATGTTACCACGGTTTTCTTACAACTATATCAATCATCAAACCTTTGCCTTTTGTGCCGAATACGCACTTGAGCTTACCCCTGCAGTGCGCAATCATCCCCTCTCATTCATCAATTTCTAGATCCGGCAAACTCGGGATCAATTGAGGAAAGATGTGGAACAACGGGACAAGCCAGGGTTGGGTAAGTTTCGGTTTCCTTGGAAATGTGTACTAGCTAGCATTGTAACCTTGACTCCGGCATTGAAACTTTCCCCTTCTCTCATTCAACGAGGATTTACTGCCCTGCTACTGTATCTCAAGTCATTTTACATGTAGGGTGTCTTCTTGACTTGTTGTCGGATCATAGTAACATAACGAGGCAAAAATGGTTGGCCAAACTTGTTCTGGACCATGGAAAATTTTCCGCGTCTGACTATTACTACCTCTGAACACAAGACTCGATCGATCGTTGCGAAGGACAACAATACCAAACGTTGGAATCTGAACTGGCAAAAAAAAAAAAAAAAAAAGACTCAAGCTTGAAATCCTGACGGACCATTCTTGCCTTTTGGTTACCAATAGGCATGGACGTAATTGTCAAAAGTCTTTGGCCTGCCGACGGCATTATGAGAGGACTGCTGTGATATGAAGGGGCCTAGAAGAATGGTCTTCTTAATTAGTACCAGGGAGAATAATCAGCGGAATCAGAGATCTGGCAGCTTGAAGACCAATAATTATATGCAATTTGTACGACCAGAATGCTGTTGTTATCATGCGGTAGCACATCCAGCTGTTCCATTCAATATCTCGAGTAACAAGAAAAGGAACAAGTGGCGCTCACTTGCTGACTAAGTCTGTCTGACCTTGTCCCCCCACCCACCTCTCACCCCGAGCATTTCCCGTCGTCCTCCGAAAAATTCTTCCTTCTCCGTGATCTCGAGCTCTCACAACAACCCACACAGCCTGTCCGCTTCCCCCCAAGTTGTCGGGGCCGAGTTCTTCCCCTTCCGTCGAGGCGTTGCTGTCGCATCGCATTTATCCTGTTCCGACCCCCAGAAGTCGTTCGTGTAAGTTAGCCATTGATCCAAAGATATCCCAGTTTCCATGTAGCCCACGAACATTGCTCGTTTCCCAACTGCAGCCCATCCTTTGCCCTGTGCCGTGCTCTTGTTCGTGATTGCGCCGGGCGTCACGTCGTCATTGTCGCGTCGAGACAACTGCTAACAATGGCTTCCTCCAGTAGCATAGTAACGCGTCGCAAAAGACGGCATTGTCGCGATTGTGCTCCTCCTTATTGTTCCTCGCACATTATCACAAACCCTCTCGCGATTGTGCGCTTCTGCATCACGCGTGCCAATATTCGCGCTCGAAATCGCGTCGATTAGTCGAATTGGGTGCTGCAGACCAGCCCCCAGGCCACAGCTATGAGCGTAAAGCGAGACCACGACGCGGACGACGCCGATATCTCGTATCCTTCTCCAGGTGCTGAGGCGATGGATGCCGGCCCTTTCTACAACACCGGCACTCGCGAAGGTGCTCAAGACCATCACGAACATCATGAGCATCACGAGCATCACGAGCATCACGAGCACCATGACCACCATGACCACCATGAGCAGCCTCATGATCAACCAGATCAGCATGTTCCCGAGCAAGTGCAGCACGTCGAAGTACCCCAGCATGACCAAGGGGATCTGCCTCTTCAGGAGCCCGAGACACCTCAACAGCACGTCTCGCGCCCTGCTAATCTGGAAGAGCTACAACTGGCGGCACAGTTGGGCCAGGGCTTGGCTGGTACTCCCATTATGCCGTCCACAGATCCCAACATGAATGTCGAGGACCCGAATCTGCGAAGCATCATGCCTCACCCGGAGCCTGAACAGCAGCACACCCCCTCCTACATCCAGGACACGCCAACGACCGACCAGATGGTATCGCATCAAATGACCGCTCCCGTTGGGCCACCGATCCCTCATCCGAATTACAACCTTGATAACAGCATTCCTCCTCGAAAGCGATCCAAGGTTTCACGGGCATGCGACGAATGCCGGCGTAAAAAGATTAAGTGTGACGCTCAAACGGACACTGGTGACGCGCCCTGCTCAAGCTGCGCTCGGTCATCTATCAGGTGTTTATTTAGCAGAGTGCCCCAGAAGCGAGGTCCGAGCAAAGGGTAAGTAGAGAGTTCACCCGCAACTGCTTGCTTCATTGACTGATGTCAGTGTGCCTAGTTACATCAAGGAGCTGGCCGACAGGATCCATAGCATCGAGAACAAGCTCGAGTCTGAGGGCGCCGGTGCCTTGAGTCAAGATGACATCGATAGACTTTTCGTGTCCGACAGGCCGGCGCGTCAGACCACCGTTCCCGACGACAGCCGTAAGCGACCGTTCTCCAGCATTTCAACGGGAGACTTTACGACACCTTCTCGACAGACACCCTGGGGCTCAGAGCATCGACCAATGCAACCTGGTTCAGGGGCGTCTGATGGCTTTGGGGGCACTTTCTCGACAGAGTCGCTTGCACCACAGCCATCCGCGGTCAAACCTGACGGGACGCCTTCAAAGCCTCCAGTAGCGGCTATGGACATTACCATGCCCGATACCGAGGATGTCCCAGACTTTGACGAGGAGCTCCTCCATGAGTAAGTAGAAGATATACCATGAGCCAAAGCCGCATGTTAATGAGTGTTCAGTTACCTCTCCAGAGTCCAGACAGTGTATCCTATCCTGCCGAGCAACAAGAACAGGATGCAAAGCCTTCTCACACAATGTCCCTTATCTGTTCAGACGGCCTTTGTCAATGCCTTGCCCGCCGTGTCGATAAAGTCTGGCGATACCAAGGTTGCCAGTTCATTGCTTAATGAGTGGGAGAGCTCAGAAATCACCCCTACACAAGCCACCAACATTGTCCACGCCCAGACCTTGTTGCTTCTGATCATTGATGCCGACTGGCGGTCTTCGTCAACACTCCCGTTCCTTCTGTCACGGGCAGTTGCACTGGCCAATTCGATGAAGCTCTGGAGGTATACTCCGATGGAGTCAGCATCAGAGCCGGACTCGGACGATCAACTGTGTGTGCGGATCTGGTGGTCGCTGATCCTCATGGATCGATGGCATGCCGCAGGTACGGGAAAGCCCGCCATGATCCCAGACAGCAGTGTGGTAGCACCGCCTGGGCTCGAGAACATGCTTGGAGAAGTATGCTTCTATCTCATTCGTAAGTCTTGGACCGCTCGTATCGCATTTCATAAAGTCACTAACAGGGTTCCCCAGGCCTATCCAAACTCCTCAACCGGGTCTCACATGTTGTGTCGACGCTGCAGCCGGGAACGACAACAGCGGAGCAGCCAATGGCTGCTATCTTGACGGACTACATCGAGAACTACCGTGAAGACCTGCCAGCCCACATTGAACCTGCCTCTCACCCCCTGGTACATCTGGCATACTGGCATTGCAGGCTGCTGGTGGTTCTACTGACGCCAGCAACAGCACCAGCAGAGATGATGTGGCCGACAAAGGAAGTCGTTTCTCTATTGAGCGCCAACGGACACCTTCGCAGTCCACTGATCAACCATTTTGCATCGCTGGTGGCCATGTCGCTGACGATGCTCTCCAAGTGGGATAACTCACGTGACGAGGCAACTCAGCTTATCAAGGACATCGTGGAGAAGCCGGCAGACGTGTGGGACGGTGTTCGCGATAAGCTCGCCGAGTCACTTCGACCAACGTCGTCGGTGGAGGCGGCAGCCAGCCAAGGTCTTCAACACCTGGCGGATCTAGCAACGGCGCACGAGGGCATCGCTCCAGGACCGGATGACATTGCATTTGGACCATCACTGGCATCAGGCTACCTGGAGCTATCCTAGTAGGGGCCTTGTTTCTAACAATGCACACATTTGATGGTTGATTGAGAGATGGAGACGACTTTGGAAGCCATGGTGTCTTGCTTAGGTAGAGAACAACTCTGCTTGACAGTGAGAAAGGAACAGGATGGAACAGGATGAAACAGGAGCACTGTATGAATTAGGCGACCCCTTTTTCTCGCCTGATACAGTCATGAGCTACAACTACAGATGGTGGAATATGAGAGGGCGTTCGTGGCGTCAAGCTCTCGAAGTTGTACATTAACCTAAAAGAGAAGAGAGAGACGGAGAGAGCTGATGAAAAAGAAGAAAAATCCCAACACTGTAATCAGGGAATTACCAGCATGAGGCGTTTGCACGGTACGATGCTGCCTTTGTCTAGCTAGCTTGACTATATTAATTATGACATTGATCGACATCTTCCTCTCATCTCATTCCTCGTGAGAGTTCGATTATTGTTAGCCAGACACCCCCCTTTTTCTGTTGAATTTGACTTTTTAGTTCCTGCGTTAGAATGAATTCTAAACCAGAGACTAATGACACCACACAGAAACTGTTTTCAATTTCTGTTGGGGGATAATTTCCAAGCGCATGGCTTGGGGGTTTCTCATCATAACTTGAATGAATAGCTGCTGCTTTGAACAAATAATGGAGCGAGACTAGTCTGGCTAGTAGTTCTCCAAGCCAGTGTCTAACATTGTGTTGACTAGTTCGTTCGAAGTCGCTGTACATGACCGACAAGGTCTTTATAATTGCGAGATGCCCCTTTAATACGAACAATTCAGATCTTTCACGGCCCTCAAGACACTTCACATGTTTGATCTACAAAACCCACAATAAAAC
>JABFEV010000004.1:0-25689 GCA_013618395.1 Fusarium domesticum | reverse complement strand
GTGTTTGGACAGTAGACTGACTGGTTGCTGGTCCTGGACTTGCTGGTGAACGTCCGATGGGTGCCGCGCCATGGCTGGCGTTGGTTTCTTGATGACCAGTTGGTGGAAAGGTCTGAAGGCTGGACGAGATCTAGACGGAGAGTTGTGCGCCCGACGGCGTCAGTCTGTGCGAATGCTTGATGGCAAAGGACGCCGCAGCTTTTAATCCGTCGTCTTCACAGCCTAGAGCAGCAAGTACATGTCGACGGACTTGACGCAACTGAATTGTAGGCTAGTGAGTATGATGAGTAGTGGAGACGAAGGACCCTGGCATACTCTCCCGCCATGTAACTGTGTCGTGGGTTCTCTGCATAAATCGTCTCAGCTAAATGGGTCCTGTAGAAAACGGGGCAGCAGGGAAGTGTCCCGATGAAGATGATGATCGAATGTTCGACGAGGGAAAAGCAAAGAAGGATAGGATAGTATGATAATACAGGGCGGGACGAAGAGCAGCAAACTGAGCTGAATGGTGGGTGAGGAGTGCTTTTGGTGGGATAGAAACCGGATGATAACTACGGATACAGGTGAGAAGCTTTGATGTTTTATCAGAAGCGGCTATTGTAGTTAACGGTAGCCGAAGCCGAAGCCGCAAGGATCACTCCTTCTCTAAAGAACAAAAAAGGAGGTCGAGGTTGAAGTACCGTGCGAGGGAGAAGAATGCACTGTCTAATACCAGATTGGGCATCCCACCATTGTCTACAGAATCGATAGTCGCGGTCAATATCTACACAAACAGCCTTGATGATCTGTACTGCGATTACTGTTTTACAAAGCGGTGCTACACTTGAGGTTGAGCTGCTAACATGAACATTTTCACATGGTTGCTGGGTGAGAAAGATCACTAAACACGCATCTAATTTAGGGAAATCAATAACCTCCTCCTTTTTTTAATTTTTATTTTTTCACAACTTACTACTTCTGTACAGTGCGGGATACTTATGTGAGTTCATGCTTCACCTAGCTGTTCAAGCTGGAAAGGTCATTTTACCTCAGCTCCCATGAGCTTCAACAGCTGACTGACGCGATTAGCACCGAGCACATCATCATCAAACGTATGAATGGACATGGACACCAACCAAAAAACTTCCAGAGCCAAGTGGTCCCTGACTACCAAGGGGGAACTCCAATCAGAATCTACTCTCACCCACGGCCCTGATGAGTCCCTGACTCGGGACTCATTGCCAGCTGCGAGCCTTCAAAAGCCCCTGTCCAGGAACGGCAACGCCTGTGGGGTCGAATCTGCCAGCTTCGCCCAGTCGCTGTCATTTCTGACATCCCAATCCACCCCGGCCACGGCCGTAGAACCATCAGAGACACAGACACCAACCATCATCTCTGCTTTATCCCCGTCAGGAACTAGGTGGCCGAGACCCTCTCCAGGGGGGTGTTTCCCATGGTACAACGATGGGTGTCTGCTATTGCTGTGGGCAGTGTCACCAGGGCCTCATCGCAGGATCCATCACGAGTTCCATACAATATTATATCGAATATTCACCACCTAGCACCGCAACGACACGCATACCTACGCTAGGTGTAGTATCGCGACTTGGTTCCGCAGCGCACTGCCACGCGAACGGCAGCGCTAAGACGATTGCGACGCTACGATACCATCTTCACCCGTGCTGATACTACTCAAAGCAACCCAGCATCCTTGGGATAATCTTTCTGACCTTCGCGGACCAGGGCAACAAGATAGTGAAGGGCCAAGCTCTCTCGTGTGTCAAAAGCTTTTCCAGGGGCTTGCGCACCAACCATCTATTCATCTCTCCACTGGCCGAGCGAAGGCGACAGACGGACCGGCGAACAATAGAGTGACTTGACCCCGATCAACGATTATAGTCTATACGGCGCCAGGAGCACGTTCACGCTCACGCTCACACTCTTACTCACACTCCAATCTCTCCTCCCAAAACTTCTCTTTTGCATTACATTCACTCTCCGCACTGTCGCTCGCTCGTCTTGGCTGCTGATATTCTGTTTGCTTGTTTTTATGGTGTGCCAACAATCCCAGGCCGCATTACTTTTGTCTTGTCTTTGCTTCAAGAGGTAACGTCCCATTATTGGCTATCCCTATTCCTCCGTTACTCCCACCACCTCAGCCCCAAGCCCAACCAAAACCACAATCACGACGAAACCCCTCAGTGGAATAACTCCTTCGGGCTCGTACGTGCACTTTTGTTGCCCTCCTGCGCAATCACACTGGAATCCATTGATTTACAAGCCCTGTCCTCTTTTTCGGTGACGCCTGGCGCTCTCGCGGTTACCGACGTATTCTCCAAATGGTCACAGTGTTGCACCATCTGCGAGTTCTCGTTACGCATGAGCACTTCTCCGTCTCTGGCATCCGCTCTACTCCCGCTTCTTTAATTCCCCGAGCCGTTGGTCTCTGATCCTACCGCTCCAGTTTTGCGTATCTGTCCGCGACAGCCTCGCTAATCGAAATCAGCAATTATCCCTTAACCAGCACGCTCATTCGCAGCCACCGTGAATCACGTCCAGTCGACCGGCCAACTCACAGGGTACGATTATCCTGAGCCTGAACCCGAGCCTGCGCCTGAGCCCGCGCTTGCGCCTGCGCCTATCCGAGAATCCTTTCTTCGGCTCCCCTTGCTCAAGTCAAACGAAATACCCTCCACGGCGACCGCTGCTCGTATCGCATTGCGCGCTGGGAGGCCTGTCCGGGCCTGCCCGCATATAGAACCTCAGATATGGCAACCTATATTTTTGACCCGACTATGTCGCGGCCTACGTCCAACGTTTCTCCTCGCATCGGCGTACGGTCCAGAACACAAAGCATCTCAAGCGACCGGCCGTCGACCGTCGCCCAGAGCCTCATGTCGATGCCGCTCTCTGTCTCGCCACCGGCAGCCTTTATTGCTAGATCGGCCGCTTCGCAAATCGTCACTAATGATCACGATAGCCATGCCGATACTTGGTACGATCAACATGGCATTGAGCCCGCTAGCGAGTCTGCCTTGGTGTCACAGGAGGCACTTCAACTCGTCAATAGTTTCCTTGACCAGCTGCTCTATAACTTTCTTTCCATCTCTCGCGCCACCACTCTTACCGCTCTACGCCCTGCGGTTTCCGAAATCCTTAAACCGAAGCTGGCCAAGGATGCTATCAACAATGCAGACGAGGAATTGCGCGAGTATCTCGGGGAAGGCGAAGAAGATGACCAAGCCCAGTCCCAGGGGGACGATAAGGTACGCGACTGGGATCTAGAGCTGGTTTGGAAGCGCACACGACTGCGCTGCATGGTCTACTCCTCGCTCGGAGATATGGAAGAAGAAGACGAAGATCTATACATGGAACAGGAAAATCTCGAGCTTGGTGCCGATGAACAGGGCTCAGAAGCCATCTCGCCTGCAGTAGCCATATTCCTGACCTCTGTGTTGGAATATATGGGCGAACTCACGCTCACCGTTGCAGGACAGGCCGCATACCACAGATTGCGTGTCAAGTTTCAGAAAGAGACCAAAGAAGGCGCCAAGAGCCCTACTGATACTGCCGACCGCATCATTGTCGAGGACCAGGACATGGAGAGGGTCGCCCTAGACAGAACTTTGGGGCGTCTCTGGAGAGGATGGAAGAAGCGGATACGATCTCCTGCCATCGATCTCCATCGCGGTTCCTCTTCCAGAGCATCTGGTGCTCACTTGAGACATGACAGTAACATGACCGATTCACCCGCTCTGAGCCGAGTCGCTACATATAGCGATGTGGAGCCCGAAGCTCAGAACGATGGCCAGAGATTGGCGGCAGACAAGATTCAACCTTCAGACATTGCGTTGCCAATAGGAAGTAATGATGTGGACGAGATTGAAGTTCCGGGCTTGGCCCTCTACAGCGACGACGACGACGACGACGACAATGACGACGATCAAGACGAGGAGGAAGCTGCCGAAGGGGCCAGTGGGCGTCGGCCCAAGAGCTTGTTGATTCTCCCTCTGGGAGCCCATAATGGCCTGCCCACCCCTACCCTGTCACAACCCAATACGCCTGACTTTGTCGGCCGTAAAAGGTCCAACTCTCTGCCCACCCCTGGTGCATCCCCATATCGTTCGGTTTCCAATCGGCTTCAGGATGTGAGTCTGGCAGAGAAGAGTGCAGAGAAGAGTGCAGTGGATGATGATGACGAGGTGTTTGAAGATACCAGGGAAACCCAGCAAGGCGATGATGTGCCTCAAGTAGACAAGGTGGACCCTATTTCTGAGCAAGTGACAACTTCAAAGAGGCTGTCAAGGATCATCACAAATGCACCTATTGCGCCTCCCCGGAAGCAGACGCGGCAAGAGAACTCGACTAATGGAGAGCCTCTTTATGAGAAGGCCGAGATCATGACATCTTCTCGTGTGTCGGTTGCTGGAAGCGCATCGCCCGCTCTATCAGAAACTGGTGGATCATTCCCGATCAAGCGGTCGTCTAGTGTACATTCCGCTCGTCTCATCGATGTTGCCGGTCCCAAGAGCCCTACCACCTCCCGTTCCCCTTCGGCTGATACTGCCGACCGCATCCATCGAGCCAGTTTGACAATCCCTACGAACCTCGGTATCTCGAATAGGCTCAGCACGGACGATTCGCAGGAGCTAAAGACCACTGGAGACAGTTCACGCTCAGCTACTTTTCCCAAGAGCCGCTCTCCTGTTGATGCCATACAAGGCTCTACTTCCAACGCTGCCACAATCTCCGAGTCCGAGGAAGAGGTGGATCAAGACACGAGGAGAGAGCAGAGGGCGCCCAAATACACCGCTTACCAACCTTCCCCCCTCACGCCGACTGTACCGGAGAGAGATTCGACTGAGCGAAGACGACCGCAGCAAATCTTCGGATCACCGTTGCAGCAACACCAACCTTCTTTCCCGATTTCAACTTCAAGCAGCAGATCCAATGTGCACCGTCAAAACACTACAGAGTCTGTCCCCGAAGAGCCAACAGAGATCCCTCAAAGAGCTCCTGGTCACACCAGTCGACATGCCTCTAGGAGCGACAAGATCCCTACTTCTCCTACGCACAGCATCGGAATGGTATCCGTCGAGCGTTCAAAGACCAGGGATTCAGATGAGGATCTAGGATCCCTCGCCCATTCGGCGTCTAACCCTCGGGCGATCCATACCTCTGGCTCATCTGCCTCATCAGCAACAAGCCGTCTCAAGGCCGTCCGGACTTCAGAAGATAACTCTAGCAGCCGCCACGAGAATGTCGCCCGCAATTTTGAGGAACTAATCCAGAGCAACCAAACCATCACTTATACGCTTACGCCCGAGACTATGCGCAATATCGACGTAGGTTGGATTCGATCCGTGTGGAATTCTATCGCTAACTTGAACAGCCAAAGAACTCTCTCGATAGCCCTGCAGTCACTAAGGGATCTCGCAGGGCTGAAGAGGCTCTGACTCACAACCGATCTCGGTCGTCTTCTGCTGCGGATGCCAAGCGGTCATCCCCTCACAGGACATCAGGATCTGGCGAGGATAGAAACAAGCCCTTGCCATCCCCCAATGCAGCCAGGTCGCGGCTCTCTGCCGCTCCTCGGGATGCTAGGGTCCCCAGCGAGTCAACTGCTGACTTTGCAGAGTTTATCAAATCTACTGGCCCTACCGGAGATAACCGACCGGCGCCTCTACGAAATGTGAGCAACCCGTCCACCCCTACTAAATCCAGCGCCGACAATCGTCGTGTGTCTTCTGGTAGCAACCGGAATCGCTATGTGCCCCGAGATGCTGTAGCCGAGAACCAGTCAGGGAACGCGGATCTAATCGACTTTATTCGGCAGGGACCCCAGAGCGCAGCCAACCACCGCATTCCCCGGACGGTCGCGCCATTCCGGAACACGCTTGATTTTGATGAAATGTCTGGAGCTGTTGGCGGAAAGGCCGCCGATGCCAGTATCCCTGACATCCGATACAGCCAAGCTTCGACTCATGGTACCGACACCTCATCAACAATGCCCTCCATCCACTCCTCCATCAACTCCAACACGGCCCTTCTAAAGAACAGGGGACCCGGACCTAACAGCAAGATGTTCGACGATGAGGATATGATGCCTAAGCGCAAGACCCGGCGGGTTAAGGATCCCTACGCGGTCGACTTTAGTGATGAGGATGACTTCATCACAACGCCAAAGGTTCCCGTTAAGAAGGAGGAGAGCTTGGCCGAGTTTCTTCGCAACTATGACCCTCCCCCGGAGCCTGTTGCCGAACTCATCTCTCACAAGATTCCCAAGAAAAAGGCGAGCGCACCCAGTCTCATCGGAAGGTTCACCCGTAAGGACAGCAGCCATTCCAACAGCTTGCCGCAGTCGCCACTCGGCAACGACACACGATCCCTCAACAGCCGGAGTGGGATCAGAGGCTACATCCCCATTCACGTCAGCATGTCCTCTGGCTATGACAAGCATGGCGCCATCGACTCAGGTTCCTCTCAACCATCGCAGGCCGCCTCATCTATGTCTTCAGGCCGCATCTCAATGAAGAGATTCGAACCTAGAGAGGCCGTGTCCAACGTCTCCAGGACCTCGGACCTGGCGGCTTTCCTGCGCACATCGGAACCCCCGCCAGAGCCTGTCATTGTAGCCACGCCTCCACCCAAGGAGGAGGGCAGCAGCTTCTCTAGGATGTTTGGCCGTCGAAAGAAGTAGTCAAACGACCGGTGTCCTGTTCATATCTACCATCCTGATTTATCGCACAAAAAGCTGTTTAGACAAGGATATACACGAGCCTGATGTACTTTTTTAATACCTACTTCTCACGTCTTGATATTGGGGGATCACAGTCTCGGAGATGTGGGATTTTTTTCGAACCCACTTGTCACTGCTTATCATCTAGACCGCTGTTGAGCGGTCATCGGATTCTATTCAACCCATGATGCCGTTGCGTGGGGGTTCTTTAGATGTTTTGCCTCACTTGGAGGCCTTGATTTACGAGGAGGAAAGTCCAACGTCTACGAAAGTCATGTATCAAGGGTGGACATTTAGTATTTGATAGGTTGCAATTGTTTGAATGATGAACCTATGGGTTTTACTCTGTGTTTGTCACATTGGCATTGTCTAATTCTGTGGTGGTTCACTTGTGATGTCGTGTTTTGTCATGGTAGACGGTAAAGTTAATGTAGTTGACAAGACCCCTTCTTTTCATATTACGCAAGAGGTTAAGTGTATTTCTATTATATCAACATAGAGCGAGTCGTCAAACCATCAACATACATAACAAGCGATAAGCCAAGGTCACGAACACAAACATGTAGTTCACAAAAACACAAATAGTATCAATAATGTATTGAAGGTGTTTAACCTATCAGGGCAGAATGTATGCTTTCCTCCGTCATGTTTACAAACACCACGTGCTTAGGGGTATCAAGTATTGTCTTCCTTCCTCCGTAACAGTCATTAGGCCTCCCTACCCAAGTTTAGGCCTTGTGCTCAGCCTCGGCCTTCTTCTCCAGGTCGTGCTCAACACCACGCTGGCGGGTCTTGCCCTCGGCGTGAAGCTGGTCGTAGTGAGTCTCGCCAGACTTGTCACCAGTGATGTTGGAGACGGCACTGCCAACGGTACCCTGGATGCGGTCGCCGACACCAGAGCCGAGGTCGCTGAGCTGACCCTTGGCCTCCTGGTTCTGGCCCTCGAGGTTCTGTTCACGGCCGGCGTTCTTCAGGTTCTGTTGCTGATTAGCAAGTAGTGTTAAGGAAGAGATAATCATATCTTACCTCGCTGCCGATAAGACCACCAAGAGTTTCCTTAGCAGCACCAGCGGTCTGGTTCCAGTTGCCCTCAGTTCGGTTAGGGTCGTCCTTGGTAAAGGCACCCGAGCCGGAGAGAGTGCCACCGGGGAGCTTGGCAGTAGCGTGGGAAGCATCATGCTCGGCCTCAGCCTTCTGCTTCTTAACCTCGCCCTGGGCCTGGTCATCAGTGTTGCCGGTGAGGTTACCCAAGGCGTTCTGAACAGCGCCGGTGGCGGAGTCGACGTAGGACTTGAGAGTGGAGGATTGGTTGTCGGCCATTATGAATGATGTTGAGGTTTGGAATTTGTTGTTGACGTGATTGTTTAGATTGTATCAGAGTTGAGGATGTATGTTGAGGATGTATGTTGAGGATGTATGTTGAGGATGTATGTAGATGATGAGAGGAGACGATGATGGAGAGCAGATGAGGTTGGCTTTATAGTCACATATTAGGTAGCAGCTCATCACGAACGGAAGGCGCAGATAGCAAGGCAACTGTGAATGACTATTGCGAACCTGAACAAAGCCGTAATGATGTCATACGGAAGGGGGGCTCCCTCCGCAACAAGTGGGCGCATAAGGGTGTGTGATGCATGGTGAGCTCGATGACGTCAAGGGGCCCTGCGACATCTTGCCGATTTGAGCCCGCAACGAAATATGGCAAGAACAAAGCGCTCAAACTCGTAGAGCCATGGAGAAAAGGCGACGTAATGGCTCTCGATTGAACCTTCACTTGACCATTCTGGAACCTGGAGGAATTGAGATTCACATGTGAACTCTACGTTTCCCAAGGTGGTTGTATGCTAGTTTACGTGATATCGCATCTCCATGCCTCACCAAAGAGGAGCGTGGTATGGTGATGGAACAGCATCTTTTGGCCACGCATATGCAAATCGACACAGGAAACTCTTGGTACACAATCGCGTCAGTCATGATGCCATTTTAGTCCAAAAAGCGTATTAAATAAAAGACCCAAACGAAGGTCATGTCTCATTCTGTGCGAGATCCTGGAACAGGTCAAGCAAAAAACATGTGTTTTGCTGTAACCATTAAATATGGTTCATCGGACAAAGACCGCTGTAATCCTCGACTAAACCCAAGTAACCATGAATGTGATTTTCCTCATTTAACCATGACTCCCTTATACATCCTCAAAATCCAAAAGAAAGAGGTATCTTTGATAGTACAGTGCTGTTACAAACGTGACTGAGCTTTGCCTTAGTCCACCACCCCACGACAACCCCAACTCCCTGTTTTTGTCCGCTTCGCTTAGGCGTACAAGATACGTAGACGATTTCGACAAGTTAACGAATCACTTTCTTAGTGCTGGCTCCACTGGATCGTGTCGAGATCAACACCTTCTTGTACAAGCTCCCACAGAGGACTGAGCTCTCGCAAGAAAGTGACACGCTCCTGGACGGCCTTGAGAACATAGTCAATCTCTCCATCTGTAGTGAAGCGACCGATACCAAAGCGGATACTGCTATGAGCACTCTCGTCGCTGTTTCCAAGCGCACGAAGGACGTAGCTAGGCTCCAATGAAGCCGAAGTACAGGCACTGCCAGATGACAAGGCAATATCTTTGAGTGCCATCAGCAGTGACTCGCCTTCAACGTAAGCGAACGAAACGTTGACGCAACCAGGGTAGAAGGAGTTGTGGGCACCGTTCTGTGTGGTGTGCTCCATGGCGAGGAGACCGTTGAGCAGACGATCAGAGAGGTACTTGATACGCTTGGTATCATACTGTCAAAAGGTCAGTGATGCTGCCAAGCAGAAGTGATGACACAGGATTTGGTGAAACAAAAAAAATTCAGACAGAAGCTTCGTTCAACACGGCCGGCCTTGTCACGGGCCATTCAGAAAGCCATGCATGTGTAGAGCAACTCATCATACAGTAGAGGTAAGAGATAGGAAGGAAACTTGGGATACATACCTCCATTTCTTCTTTGGCAATGCGACAAGCCTCACCAAAGCCGGCGACCAAAGGTGGAGCAAGAGTTCCACTTCGGAGACCTCGCTCCTGACCACCACCGGTGATGAGAGGGTCAAGTCTGACCCTAGGGCGTCTTCGGACGTAGCAGGCACCGACGCCCTTGGGTCCGTAGATCTTGTGAGATGAAATCGACATCAAGTCAATGTTCATGGCGTTAACGTCCAAGGGGATCTTGCCCACAGCCTGGGCAGCATCAGTGTGGAAGAAAACCTTGTTCTTGCGACATAACCTGCCAATCTCCTCGATGGGCTGGATGACACCAATTTCGTTGTTGACAGCCATGACGGACACAATGGCCGTCTCGGGACGCATGGCAGCCTCAAGATCCTCCATGCGGATCAGACCATTGTTCTGTACAGGAAGGTATGTGACCTCGAAGCCCTCATCCTGAAGATGCCGACAGCTATCAAGGACACACTTGTGCTCGGTCTGAGTGGTAATGATGTGTCTCTTTTTTCCAGAGCGACCAAAGAAGCGGGCGACGCCCTTGATGCTCATGTTATTGCTTTCAGTAGCACCACTAGTGAAGATGATCTCTTTGGGGTCTGCGCCGATGAGCTTCGCAACATGCTCACGAGCCACCTCGACAGCCTTTTCACTCTCCCAGCCGTAGGCATGCGTCCGTGAGTGAGGGTTGCCATATACACCGACATAGAAGGGCATCATGAAGTCGAGGACACGAGGATCGACGGGGGTTGTGGCTTGCATGTCAAGGTAGATTGGTCTTTGGCCCTCTTCCATGACTGCAGCTTGCTTCAAAACCTCTGTGGCGATTGTTAATATCCATTGACGAGCAGGGAAAAAGTTGTCAAGATATGAAAGGAGGCAACTGACCAGCCATGGGACTGACTTCGGCATTTGAGGGGGCCTTCATTGGAGGAGGGATATCTGTAAAGTCTTTCTTGTCAAGCTTGATTGCCGTCTCGACTTGAGCATTATCCCTCTTTGATTCGGACACATAGCTGCGGCGCGAAGCCTGCCTCGTCACGACAGCTACGCGAGCGATGCCACGTAAAGGAGCGACAGAGACGCGAGAGCTTGTTAGGCTCACGCGGCCTACTGTCCTCAAGGCACAGGATGTGATGTTGCTGGCCATGGTTGTGATGATGATGGCAGTTGCATGGACGAGAAAGACCAGCGGCGAAGGCGGAGAGGAGAAAAGGTAGGTAGATGAGTAAGAATTAGTGGAGGTTTTGAGGATTTGTCATACACCGTCGGCTCGGGCACTCGGTGATAAAATTCCGGTTAATCCGGCACGGTCATTGGTTGAAAAGGCCGCGGACGGGAGCGGCATATTGAGGAATACGTACCTCAGCCCCGGGCATGAGCTTTTACCAATGTGCTTAGTGTTACCTAGAGGTACCCATGACGAGGGGACGGGAGACTGGACGGACAAGAGGTGTCAATAGAATAGATTGGAACGTCTGCGTGATAATAAAAGAGATCCAAATAGTGTTGTAAGACTATCTGAACACTTCCCCAGAAAAACAGGGTTTACTACCACTTCTCTGTCGATATCTATCGACTGATATCAGCCTACCCCATGGCATGTGCCTTGTTCCCTGTGCGGATAACAATGCCGCTGCGGAGTCACCAACCTTCCATTAGAAGCTGTAAGATTATTCTTTGCAAGCACAGACATAATACCTACTAGCCACGGGAGTCAGTGACGCAACCAATTCTGTGGCTTGTTGTGGCACTCCATTCAACCATCAAGCACAGCGAAATGCACTGGACTCACTGGATGCACTGGAATTTGTGCCTGCGCCACAGCCTTGGCGCCCAGACTCCTCCCCTCAGCTGAGTTTCTGTTCGCAAGGTTTTCGGTGCTGCCGGCTGGCTTGGCTGGGCAGCAAAAGGCTGCAAGTGGGCACAGCCACACAAAGTCGTCACCGTTTAGAGCGAGTTCCCGTCGTCAGAATCCTTGAAGCAAAGGTTGATGTCTTCTTGTCCAACTTGGCGGCCTCGCGATTCCGAGAGACTTTTGGCGACTTGATTCTTATTCCTATACAAACCTCCCCGACCCTGTCTTCGCATAGCGCAACATATAACAGATAGTATCTACCCATCATGAGTTTCAAAGGCTTTTCCAAAAGCCTTACCCGGGTAAGCCGTGCCCCTCATCTGGTGGTTGGGGATTGACAGCCAAGAGCGAATGCGCGCGCAAAACTCGCCTCGACGAGGAGATTCGCTTTGCTATCCATATAGTTACGCTGTACGGGCCGAGACTGATTGCTAACGTCGACTTGTTCAGGCCCCCCAACAACTTAAATCTAGGTTCAATATTGGCGAACACACGAAAGACGCCGTCTACATCGATGCCGAACGTCGATTCCAAGAGTTAGAAACCGAGACCAAGAAACTCCACGATGAGTCCAAAAAGTACTTTGAAGCCATCAATGGCATGCTCAGCCATCAGATCGAGTTCAGTCAAGCCATGACCGAAGTCTACAAGCCAATCTCTGGCCGCATGTCAGACCCAGACTCGCTCAAGATTGAAGGCAACCCAGAGGGCATCCGAGCCTGCGAAGAGTACGAGCTCGTGGTTAAGGACCTACAAGAAACGCTAGCTCCGGAGCTGGACATGATAGAGACTAGGATTATCCGGCCTGCTACCGAACTGCTAGATGTCATCAAGGTGATACGCAAGACGGCAGTCAAGCGAGAACACAAGAGACTCGACTACGATCGCCATCGCACCACCCTCAAGAAGTTGCAGGATAAAAAGGAACGAACCGCCAAGGATGAAAAAGCTATGTGGAAGGCAGAGGGTGATGTCGAGTCAGCCACCCAGGACTTTAACTACTTCAACGACTTGCTTAAGGACGAGCTACCCAAGCTATTTACTCTCGAACGCGAATTCATCCAGCCCCTATTCCAGTCATTCTATTATATGCAGCTCAACATATTCTACACCCTTCACGAGAAAATGCAGAGCTGCGACATTGGCTATTTTGACCTAACGCTTGATATCGAGGACGCCTTCCACGAGAAGCGAGGTGACATCCAGGAGCAGGCCGAGGCTCTATCAATTGTGCGCTTCAAGACGACTGGCCAACGACGACCGATCAGATATGGTGCCAAACCTGCACTCGAGGGGCCCAAGCAGCCCAAGCTTCTCACTCAAGCTGGTGAAGACAAGAAGTCCACATTTGGTACCGCTAGCCCCAAGATTGGAGGCTACCAAAAGCCCCAGCCTCAGCCTGAGGCTGGTGAAGCCGCCCCGCCGCCATACACTCCTGGTGCAAAGGGTGGTCTAGCTGCCATCGCAGCAGCCAAATCGAAGCCTCCACCTCCCAAGCCGAAGCCGAAGCGACTCACTGCGGCTCCTGTAGCGGAAACAGTGACAGCTCTGTACGACTACTCGGCACAGGCGGAAGGCGATCTGAGTTTCTCGGCAGGAGACGTGATTGAGATTGTGACAAGGACACAGAACGAGAATGAGTGGTGGATCGGAAAGGTGAATGGAAAGGAGGGCCAGTTCCCTGGTGAGTCTGTCGAATTTTGTTTGAGTTGACGAATGCTAACTTGTCAAGGCAACTATGTTCAGCTGGGTTGAGAGGTGATTATCGGCGGCATCATGATGGAGTCGAACCAGTAGACGGACCTCACCTAATCAAGACCGACATCAGCCAGGCGGCTCAACGACGAAGACGATACGGAGCCGAGGACGAAACACATGGCCAACGAGAGGGAGTGGTAATGGAAGAGGTAGATGCGATCAACAGCCCGAGGTGAGGGTGAAGACCACAGTACAAGGAAATCGGGGGGGGGGATTCGATGAATGTATCGGGACAACGATTGTCTAGAGCGTCTCGGTCGTAGAGATGAGCGGTGGGGCCTATGATCAAAAGACAAGGCATACCTGGCGTTGTGGCAGGGCTCTTTTACTTTCGCGTTCAAAATTCCTATCAATTTGAGAGAGGATTCTCAGCATTGCATGGACTCATTCGGGGAGCCTCAGGATTTGATGGCCTGCCTGTGGTGTGATGTGTGTCTTTGAGTGAGTGACCTACCTCCATTTGTGCACATTGAATCACACATATCCCATGCACATGCATGTATACGCACACCTTTACCCCTCAATATCTTGCAAAGTGCATGGCTTCGAGCTCCTTTTGACGGGTGTTTCTGCACTATTTTTGACCCCTTTTGTTGGGTGTTGGTGGTGTCGTTTTGAGGAAACAGATATGGTGCATGCAGGGCTTTTGCCCGGTTACAGTGTGTGATGTGCGAGTTTGTTGTTTACCGTGTGTGTCAAGTACGTAGAAGAATAGTATGGTTTATATCTATCTGCACCATAATCTTTTGCTCTTCGGAACGTACCGAGCTTGGCTAATTGCTATTGGATATAGCAATGAAGCCCGAATACACCAGAACTCATAAAGACGCCTTTGGTGTGATTCGATACTTGAGTAACTTGAGGGTGTATTATGGCCAGGTTCATTATATAATTAGATAGGCTTAATATCTAGCAAAATGTCAAACAAGTGACATTTGTCCTCAGTAACATACCATGTCATGATCGGGTCATCCGCCTATATAATACCTCGTGACTCCGCAGACATGTCGAATCCGTGCGGCACACCATCTTCCATCTTCATGACCGTGTACAGAGGAGGCATCAAGCTCACACACGAGGATGCATCATTCGAGGCCTGTCCAGGATCGTCAGCTGCTGCGGGAGTAGGTCGGGACTCGTAACTTGGGAGACCACGTAGACGGAGGCCCGGGTCGAAAGACATGAGGACAACGGGCCTTAGCTGGTCGGGCGTTCTGTGGCCCGGGGAGTAGACGAGTGTGCGTTCATCCATGGACCAGTCGAGAGATTGGAATGACTTGACAGGATTGACGATCCGGTCGAGATGAGATGGGGCACTGTTGGGCATCTCTGCAGGGAAGAATGCGATTTCCTGTCGTTCGGTCTGCTTCTTTGGCCTCGCTCTCAGTCGCAGTCTCGGGTTCTCGTCGTATAACTCGTGTATGAGATCGACAAAAGTACCACAAGACGCATTGTAAGACCGGACGAGACACTCGTTGAGTGTGTAGATCTCGCCTCTGTTGCTCTGGTCACCAACGTGGACGTTCTCACTTGGACGTGTCTCAAAATGTTTCTCTTTATCCCAGGTCGTCATCGGTGGAGGAGTCCCGTCCGATGGAAGCGTCGTCGTTACTAGATGCTGGTACTCTTCCGGAAGATGAATAGCGTACGGGTTGATGAGATTCTCCTCAAAGCTCAGCTCTTTCTTGTAGCATGTCAATTGACTCCCTGGATCTTGCGGGAACCATTCTCTCCGAGTCTCGACCACCATCAGTCTTCCCAGGGTCTCATCCCGCAAGAGCTGCAGCGATGTCCAGCGTTCGTCGACTGCGCCCTCGGCTGCGTGACGACGCCAGAGGTTTTGTATGGGAGCTGCTTGACAGCCTTTGCGAGTTATGTCGTTGACGGGGAACCGTATAGCCTGGTAGAAGGAATTCCACTTGCCCCTATCCGGCTCGGATCTGATTTTGTTGGAGATACAGTACAAGTAGTCGTCAAAGATCTCGAAGCAGATGTCGGACTGTAGGTTGGAACCGGCAAAATCCCAGAGGATAAGTGCCGGGCCCGACCACTTGCGAGTCTTGAGGTCAAGCTGGGTGAGGCCCCATCGAACGCAGCCATTGATGCTGGTGTACGACCTTGATCCGTAGACGAGATGTTGACCGTTGTTCCGAACAAAGAGTTGGTGTCCTGGGAATATTTGCTTCTGCGTTATGACCTGAGGAGGCTGCTGTTGAAAGTCAACGACAATGAGCCAGCTAAGAGGTCCCGAGTCGCCATGCTTAGTGACCTCCGATGATAGAATCTTGTCTGAGTAGTACACAGGCCGGAAAATATAGTTCTGTTGATCCAGCTGTGGAAGAGTGCCTTGCAAAAGTTTAGAAACATCCACAGCCGTCTCCACCTCTGGGGAAATGCTGAGATCCAAAATACGCAAATGTGTATTTTCCACTGTGTAGCACAGAGTACGATTGGTATAGATGAAACAATCAGCCATGGCCATGATGGCCACAGCGTACGGCTCCGCGCCAAGAACAGCACAGCGTCTCTTGACGAGCCTGCGAAACCCTCTTGCAAAGCTCCCTGTTTCCTGCGCCTCAATGGCCTCAGCTGAGTGATGAGCCTTCTATGAATGAGTCAGCAGCGTGGTGAGATGGTCAGATGAGTGATCTTACCATTAGAGCGAGACGGCCGATGCGCTCGCTGAGAAGAATCCATTGTAGTTGTTGACAGGTGCTGCCGAGGTTGAAGACGGTGTCTAGGTCGACAAGTTCAGTAATGAGGCATATGATTTCGATTGGTAAATGAAGAAGAAGTCCCATGGCCGGTAGTACGAAATAAAGTATATCAATGGCAAAGACGCCATCCGTTGTAAGCAGCAGACAAGTAAACTTTGTCGAAGATGGATTGACAGAGCATTATCACCACATATAGGTTGATGAGAAACTGGTAGATGAAGGGGGGTTATGTATTAGTTGTTGGTTGTAGATATACACAAAGACCTTGAAATGGGGCATTGCTTGTATTATCAAGGGACCTTGTACTCTCTTAGACGAGGGGGGTGTGCATCCCCGTGTTAGAGCAGAGCAGAGCCGCATCCCAAGCCGCATGGTACCTAGATTGGCACGATAAAAGTCAGTGGGTCCCTTTTTTTTTTTTTTTTTGGGTCCCTCTCTGTGACCTCTAGAGTACGTACCATGAGGCTCTGTCAGCAGGAAAGGCATTCATCGGATGCTAGGAATGATGCCACTGTCTTGACTCAGTATAGCGTTGCCCGAGATGTATGAAGTTGGAAATCAGACCTGTCAATTGATTGTTTGCTCAAACTACCTGGTACCTTTCCCGTGCCTCAGTGATGCATCCATGTGACGAGCATCCCTGTTTTTTTATAGCTGTTGGCTGTTGGCAATTGTAGTAATAGAGCAGAGCCTCACATCACACACTTGACCGACATGTTGGAAAAACCAGGCTGTAGAGATTGCCCAGTTTTTGGTATTTTCTGGCTAAGAAACCTTGTGTCTTTACTACTCAGGCATGTTCCTTGATTCTTCTCCCTCCCAAGCCAATGTTGATCCTATCATTATAATTGCTATTGCAGCTGCTACAAGTTGCATCATCAGTGTAGACAATTGTCGCTTATTTTCTATATTATACTAAAAAGGTGTCCATATCTCAATGCCAGGAAGAAAAACATAAGATAGGTTAGTTATCTTTGGGGATAACTCTATGACTGATGAATCAGAGCTGCAATAATCAGGTGTCACTAGGACCGTGTCATTAATTAGATAACACTGTCCATGCCATCTTATCTCTTATCCTTTGCGGGTCCATTCTTTTTTTCTCAGTCTTTGATCGAACAGCATCCATCTTTCATATAATCTTCACCAAACCATCACGACGCCGTGTGTTAAAGCTAAAATGGCACCAACTGAAGACACGACCGATCAATTCTCCATCCTCCCCATAAAGATCCCTGCAGCACCTTCATACCCAGAGACCGCCATCCACCAAATCCGCGTGCGACGAAATGCGCCCAAGATCCCTACCGCAAACGACTCCCGAAGCCTTTTCCTCAAGAACATCCCCGCCGACAGCACCGAGCCTCATTTCCGCGCTGTGTTTGCAGAACTAGTGGGCGCCGGTCGCTTCGAGAGCATCAGTTTCGAGGACGACAAGAGGACCGCGTTGGCTCTCGACCCTGCCCAGGCCACGAAGCTCACGGGCTTTGCGCGGAAACGAAAGCGTGGAGATGTAGAGGCCGAGGAACTCGAGAGGGAGGAGGCTGCCGCACAACTACCCCAGATCTGGTCTCGACGCGTACAGACAAGTAGCAGCACGGCCATTGTGCTGCTGGCGGACGACAAAAGTGTACAGCTGGTTCTCAAGGCCATCACCAAGGTTCACAAGACGAAAAAGTACCCTTCATGGGGCAGTGGTCTTGCTGATGATGTTCCATCACTTGGCTCTTCATGGGTAGCGTCACATCTTCAGAGCTGTCGCGTTGACAAGACAGCCACTCAAAAGGCCGTTCACGCATTCTTCAACGCTTTCAACCTCAAGGAGAAGGAGGCCGCCGAGCTTGCCAAGCGTCTGCGCAACGAGCCTGACGAGGATGGTTTCGTCACAGTAACCCGCGGAGGAAGAGTTGCGCCCGCTGGTCGCAATGAGGCCGAGGAAGCAAAGCAGAGGATGGTCGATAGAGACATCAAGAAGAAGTCGGAGACAAGAGACTTCTACCGCTTCCAGCTGAGAGAGAAGCGCAAGGCGCAGCAGGCAGCGTTGTTGAGGAGGTTTGCCGAGGACAGGAGAAAGGTCGATGCAATGCGGGAAAAGCGAGGGAAGTTTAGGCCCGAGACGTGAGGTCCCTCGTTGACAGCTTTATGGTGAGTTTTTCATTCTCATTTCTTCTTCGCCAACCGTTTCATGATGACGACGCGGGGCCATCGAAGCAAGGCCGAGGAGCGGACTTGTCTGAACCTCTATGCCTGGATGCCGACAGAAACCGCTTATACAATCTTCTCAAAATTGTCTGAGACTCAAAAATCTCTACCACAGCTTGTTAGAACTGTTTGCGGGGGGGTTTTGCTAACTCTGCAAAGATATCACACAGGAAACGGAGAGAATGGTTCCGATCATCTTGAGAGTATACCCCCGACAGCAACGATGATGCTAGCTGGTAGAGGTTATCAAGTGTCGAGGCTAGTCAAGGGAAACAGAACGTCAGCTTGAAGCAGACATGGCTCGGTGGACAACAAGTGACATCGACACATCATGTTCAGAAATTCAGACGACAATCCGTCTGGGTAAAGCCTATGACATATTGCAACTCGCTGATGCCGTCGGGAACTGGGATTGGTAGGGACCCAAGAGCAGTCGCTTGAGTATAGACTCGCGATAGAAGAAAAACAAGAGAATAATGAACCCAAGTTTCCACATACAATCTTGTCCCTGTTTTCTGCATCTGCGCATCGTTGCTAAAGTGATGATGCATGCTAGAAATGCCCAAGGGTTCACATGGTGCCAGACATCGGTGCAGACATCGGTGCAGACATGAATACAGGCATAACTGCAGATCAACACTGGATATGTTTTGGTGTCATCCAAACATTTGGATCTGCATCATTCACTTACCATGGTCTGATTTCTACACAAGCACAGAAATTCATCATCCTCGAGCATCGGGTTGGTTGGCCCGGGTAGCGGCCTTTTCTAAGGCCCTTATTTACAGAAAAGGCAAAATACAAACAAATCCAGCAAATAAAGATTAAACATCTTTCTGCATTTGCCAGCTGGCCAGACACATCATGTCAAATGCATCAATCCTCATGGGAAGACCCTGGTTTAACCATGTCCCAGACAGCCTTAGTCATCCGCCTCACTACTTACTGCACGGGCGCGAGTATTTGGTGTATGTGCCTATTTGTTTACTTTCCCCACATAGCAACCGACCCAAACAAAAAGAAGTATCACGTCCGGATCTTTTTTGTGCTCTTGGTCCGATTATACGACTAAGCGTTGCAATTTGAAGTGCGCCCTCGACGGCATGATTGCCAGCATTTAAATCGACCTTTGCACTTTTTTTCTCCTTTTTTTTTTATTTTACTCTCGCCATGATCGACACAGGAAACCTCCGCACAGCATCGCTGTACATCAACAATCAGCTTCTCTCACGAGGACTGTTGCGCGATGGACAGTCTATTGACTTTGCTGGTGCGGCGATGCGCGACAACGATGTAGCAGTTGAAATGGGACGGATCGTCAGCGTTTTGAACGATCTTATTCTAAGACGCGATGTATGTAAAAGCACTATACTCAACAACCACAGCTAACATGACCAGCGCGACGCCGAACATCGCGAATCATTATCTACAACAATGCGGACACTACGAGCCGATAACCTTAGACACACGGACGACATCACGCGGCTAAAGGAGAGAAACATAGAGGCGAAGAGGAAGCTCGACCTTGCTGAAGCATCCGAAGCTGCCCTCAAAACGCAGATGAAGTCGGCCGATGCTGCCATCCGGGGACTCAAAGAGGAGGTTGCCCGGACTAAAGGACTAGTGGCCCAGGCGCGCGCCGCTTGTGCGACAGAGACGAGAAGACGAGATCGTCAAGTCGACATTCTCAAGAAACAACTCGGGGAGGCTGGACGCGCGCGCGGATCGAGGAGTAACCCCGCCGTTACCACCATCACGGTCACGGGTGACATTGGCGAGGGGAGAATGTCTCCGGCAAGAGGGGGCGAGATATCCGAAGACGACTACGGTCTACGTAACGAGACGAACGCGTTCTTGGCCAACTTGGCACAGAACCTCAGCGAGGAGAACGAGGCTATCCTGACCGTCATGCGGCGAACAATGCAGCAGTTGCGCAGCATGAGCGGCTTCAACAATGACCAGGATAGTCTTGTCACCAAACAGCAAGGATGGGAGGAGATGGCGGCTGAGCTAGACTCGGTTCTGGATCACATGCGGACCATCCTGACAAATCCCTCATTCGTGCCGATTGAGGAGGTCATGGTTAGAGAAGAAGAGATTGGTCGTCTCAAGGAAGGCTGGGTCAAGATGGAAGATCGCTGGACCGAGGCGGTTCATCTCATCGACGGCTGGCGCAAGCGCATGGCTGCCAACGGACGTCCGATCTGCGATGAGGAGCTCCAGATGGGTCTGCGTCTTAGTCCCGTGCGCATTAGAAACGTCGAGGAGACGAGGCATGCGTCCGGTTTTAGACTTGCTGCCGTGGCTGAGGAGTCGGAGGACGACCAGATGCCTCCATCACCCTGTCCGCCTTCACATGTCTCGGCTAGAATGAAGTCTCCTACGATGGACGACTACGATCAGGAGAGTGAAGTCGAGTCTGATTTTGAGGACCAGGTGCCGGTCGATGACTACGATGTCGAAGAGCCCAACGTTCAGATTCTTCAGCAGTCTACGACGGCACCGCTATATCAGTCCTCGGACTCTTCGCCGCTACCTGAGCCTCCCCAGCTCAGTCCGTTGCGCGACAATGCGTCGGCTGGCAACAGAAGGCCGCTCAACCTCGGCAAGCCGCCCAAGAAGCAGGGTGATTTTACGACCATTATCGAGGAGAACACGTGGGACCTTGCTGGTGACGCAGAGCCAATGCCGATCCGGATGGTGCAGGATGCTCGGGACCGTACATCGTCTTCGTCTCTTGATGATGTGCTCTTGATCAAGTCTCCGGAAACGGCTCCCACGACACACGATGAACCAAGGCTGTCAACGCCTCGTCGGCAACGCTCGAGACCTAGTGAGGACGACTCTGATCAACAATCTGGCCCTACAGCGTCACCCAGCCGCTCACCACGTCGCAATGCCTCCCGTCTACCCCTGCCCCGCAACATAGACCCGGCACCTCAGCAGAGCCCGCTCACCATGGCCAACATCGCCGCCAAGCTAGCAGCATCCGAACGTGAAGCCGACGCCGCCCGCGTAAGAGCCAAGCTCCGCGCTGCACGTGGCAACCGCGGCGTCAAGAAGCCGGTCATGGCCCCTGAGACGGAACCTACCCAAACCCAAGACGCCCCCAAGAACATGGAGGATGTCGACCCCGTGAAGAGAGACGTCGGACCGGCAAACGACCAGCTCAAGCCGGAGAAGAGGCGGCGGGATAGAACGAGCAAGAATGCGTCGCGGCGGAGGAGCACGCTGAGTCCGTGGGAGCTGGAGAGTCTCATGGCGGGGAATGTATAGTGATGGTACGTGCTGATGACGGGATTATGGGAGAGGAACTCTGTCTGGCGTTTTTTCCGGCGTTGGATTAGTGACATCTGATTATATTACGTTTTAATCCATGTGTTATGAACAAGTGACGGCGAGCTGAAGAAAGGGGTTGATCCTTCAGTTATTTTATATAATACCACGAGTATACTAAGTTTATATTCGATCATTCCTAAAATTAGAGAGTACGTTGCATGTTGTACAATTTCATGGCTGGTATTATTATCCATATGAACATATCTTGGATTATCAGTTACCTTACAAGATACCCTTTTCTTCGCCATCTTGCCCATCAGTACCCGGTACCGAATGCCCTACAAGGCGAGAGCTTCTTGGAGTATCTCGATTACTTACGAGAAATTACCAAGAACGAGAATCTGGTGGAATAGAGGATGCCCCTTCTTAAACGTCAGGAGGGGACCGATATATGGGAACTTGATCGTGACACACTGCTCTTCACTACAACGTCCCCGTTGATTGACATAGTTTCCCCAGTGTTGTTTTCAAGGGGAGAGCTGTTGCATTCATTTTCATGCCCTCTCGGGACAACCGGCGAGAAGAAGGCTGTCTCATAATGGGGGAATGTCTACCGTGTACAGGGTAGCGTGAACTCGACCGCAACAAGTCGACGACTCAACCTAAAGTGACAACGAGAGGGTTTCATAATTACGATGCTCGAGCCTGCTCATAATGTTATCGACAGCTTTTATACCGCCATTGAAGTATGCAGAGCTTAATAAGGGAGCTGGAAATAAGTTATCAGTGTATTTCATGAGTGACAGACTTATTGGAAACTTGTGAATATTCGGCGGGCTCAAGATTGAGTCGTCTGTAGCAGAACAATCATCAGTGAGTCAACGAGATTTAACCAGTGCGGATGTGTATGAAGCTCCCCAAGAGCTTAGAAGAATGATGGAAGCCGTCTATCCGTACTATGTAGAGGGACGATATGGGGATGGTAGTGGGGGTGCGAATACGGCAGCCCCTGGACAGCACGTGCGGGGGCAAGAGGCCATAGACTTCTTGACGTCAGCTGACATGCAGCTCAAGCTTCCAACAGCCAAATCGGGCCTTGTAGGGATCAGAGACATGAGCTCAACATAATCCTTCGCAACTACAACTTTGCCTCGCACCACGACGATACCCTCAAGCGCCGACGAGAGACCTCATCTGATACAACACATCGTCCCATCGGCCATGAGGTTGGTGATCGCCGCGCCTGCAATCTGTGGGCTTGTCTACCGAGCCTGGAGCAAGAACTCGTTGACGCCAGCTGGAATTGCCGCCGCGACCCTGACAGCAATTGCGCACGCCTACCATCCGTGGAATCTTCCGTTTGTGCTGCTGTGTGTTTTCTTCCTGGCGGGTACGCGCGTGACACATGTGAGGACCACTGAAGCACTAGTGTTTTCGGCGACGAGGACTAACGTGAGCTACAGATCAAAGAGGATGTGAAATCTAAACTGACGGTTCCTTCGCGGGGAACATCTGGCGGCGAAGGTCCCCGAACGCATGTTCAAGGTATGGATGAGCGATGCTCTACATGACCATGTTTTGCTGACATTGCCAAGTTCTTGCGAATAGTCTCATGGCATCGGTCCTCACCGTCTTGCACGCACGACAACTCAACGCCCGCGCAGCTGCGTTGGCTGACCCGAATACGCCGAACCCGGAGGGCTCCCTGTGCTACTCTTGGGGTGGTGACCTTCTCGTGATTGGAATCATCGCCAATTATGCGGCCGTCGCAGCAGACACCTTTAGCTCGGAACTTGGGATCCTGTCCAAGGGTCAACCTCGTCTCATCACGTCTCCCACGTTGCGAAAAGTCCCCCCGGGAACCAACGGCGGCGTCACACTCCTCGGTCTCGGGGCGGGACTGTTGGGATCGATGATTATAACTACAACGGCCATGATGTTCCTGCCCGCGTGTAGCGAGAGGACGGCACTTCGCGAAGGAGGGGGTGCGCCTTGGACAACTCTGGAGCGGCGCAAGTTCATGGGCTTCCTGGTCATGTGGGGTGTGCTAGGTAGCGTCCTTGACAGCTTCCTAGGGGCTATTTTCCAGAGATCTGTCAAGGATGTGCGATCCGGTAGGATCGTCGAGGGCGAGGGCGGCAACCGAGTCCTCGTGACAGAGGCTGGCAATCAGATTGCTACACACTCGAACAAAAGAGCCGAAATCAAGGCTGCGATCCTACGCGGCCAAGGCAGAGAAGTTCCTCAGAAGCTTGCAGGGTCTGCTATTGCAGATGATGATGATGAGCATGAGCATGAGAATGAACATGAGGCTGATGCGGATGTCTATGATGCCAACAACCCTCACCGTAAGGCCAGCTTTGGCGACGAGCGTCCATCACGAGTGACTGAGAGCGGGTGGGATCTCTTGGACAACAATGATGTCAACTTCCTCATGGCAGCATCGATGAGCGTTGGCGGCATGGCGGTAGCGAGTTGGTACTGGGGAATACCCATCCAGAGTGTCATGAATCTGTAGGGTCTCCGTTTCTGTGACGCAGGTAATAGGGCGGCGGGGGGAGGTGATTAAAAAGGGTACGACGTCATAGTACGGCCTGTAGAAGAGATTCCTGTGATAAATCGCCCCTTGGCCTTGTCGGCCAAGACCAATTGACTTATTCCATGAGGCGAGTCTTGAATCTTGATTTAATCATGGAAATTCTAGGCGGCCCCCCCTTTTCTTTTATTCTTTAGTTGGAACACAACAAACGCTCATCGTTGGTTGTTGACTATGCGCCTGTTGTTGGTCTCAACCACTTTGACCCGTTGCCACTTTATGGGAACGTCTGGTTCACGATGTGCATCGTCATCATCATCATACGTTGGAAAGGGTACGTACAGTACAGTACCTACAATGTGCGCTCGGGGTGGCACCGTTGGGGCCTGGTCTATGTTCTGTGATTCTACCGCACACGCCCCCCAAATGAATCAATCAATCTGCCAAACCTCGGCGACAAATCTACCTACATCTGGGCTTCGTCAAGTGCCTCGGACTGCGCGCTGAATAAAACCGTAAAGCGAGCCAATCTTGAAGACGGACTTTCCAAGCATCAACGGACTGGGCTGAATGAAAAAGTTTGGGGTTTGGGGTAAGGAATTGGGATCTAATGCCATGCTGGATGATAAACAAAACCCAGCAATCTCATCTCTTGCGGACAACCTTATTCGTCAGACAATCAGTTATCGAGACGCGATTCCATCACCCAATATATTTTTGTCTCTCCCTGAGCTCCTGTCGACCGTGCCGGCAAGAAAGACATTCCCATGTCGGAAGTTTGGGGGGGCGCGGGGGAGAGAAGAAGCCGACGACTCAGGGACTTTGTATATCGAGCACCCGTAATCGAAAAGAAAATGTCCAATAACCTCGAAGCCTTTTTACTGATTGTGATCAGTTGGTTGCTTTGTCCTTGTCCCTTGTTTCCGGCGAGAGATAGGCAAAAAAAAGAAAACGGAACGAACGAATAAAAGGGATAGATATCGGCTTCCTTGGTAGGGAAACCTGGGGTAGAAATGGCTCGTGAGAGGCTCATCAAAGGTTGATGCTGACACATTTCGCTGTGTAATAGCCCGAAACTAAGATATCGTGATTGGATAGGCTTTTGATAACTACAGGTACGTACTTTTCCATCATCGGACAGATTGCGGGGAGCCGCAGATCTTCCAGGCGTCCGTAACCCAAGACGTGGTTCTGGGGAGTAACTGAAACGAATGGCTCCGTGCATTTTCTTTTTGTCTGTACACGATATAGGATCTAACAGGGGAATTATCGAGTTTACATGCGGCTTTTCTAATCCTTTGCGAAAGAAAGGAAAGGAAAGGTGAAAGAAAAAAAAAGAAAAAAAAGAAAAGAAAAGAAGAAGGGAAAAACCTGTCGCATGCTGATGCTATCTCCAACTCACTTTAGCCAAACTCTGTCTTATCAAAATACCATGCACTACCATACTTATTATAGATTCTCTATGCGGGACAATCAGAGCCAAGGTGGTAGATAGATACCCTTGAATTCATTTACAAGGGAGGAGGGGACAAGCAAGCGCTCTATCTCTGTGTGGTCTCGTGCGCTCCGCCTCCCCCCGTTCCCCTCCAACCCCCACAAACCCATCTGAACCCGTCATTCTCGTGAATCGCGCTCACTCCG